>BPLR01000126.1:0-57041 GCA_021605095.1 Caerostris extrusa | reverse complement strand
GAGATTGCATTTAATTAACCGAAGTACATATAAAGCTTCTTAATAAAAGAAACTGAAAATAGAAACGATTAAATAGACGATTATTAGACTTGTTAGACTGGAAAAACAATACATGACGGTTATTTTAAATTACGTTTTTGAGAAAGGTTGAAGTTAAGTATTATTCTACTAGAGTTACATGCATTTATATTCCTAAAATATTTAAAATAGGTCATTAATATTATTATATATGCATAAAACATGCATAAATTGCACATCTGGTTTCGATACACAGGCATTTTCTATAATACTAGTTCAATAAAATAATTATGGAAACATTCCCTATATAATTGAAATGCCTGATATCAGTGTTTTAAATAAAGATCTAGTTATTACATTATTAGAAATGAGTTGTGCCCGATTTTATAAAATAATCATACAAAACTTTAAAAGAAATATTTATAATTTCAATAACATATATGAATATTTACAGTGCCTACAAATTTATTAAAATTCTTTTTTAAATAATTATAGGCGTGCATTATTTCAAGTCTTAATTATTGTAGGCTATATTGACTATAATATCTTTGGTAACTAATAATAATAAACTCACATTTTAAGAAAATAAATTGTTCTTTAAAAATAAATGAAAAATTATAATTGTTGTAACTTTTTTATTATATTTAAAATTGATTGTACCTAAAAATATTTTATGCCTTGTATATGTCTATATATAAATATTACAATATTACAAATTTATAAGGCATATATATATATATATATATATATATATATATATATATATATATGCATATATATATATATATATATATATATATATATATATAATAACTGCTCTTTATATATATATATATATATATATATATATATATATATATATATATATATATATATATATATAAAATAAATTATTTCAATATAAAATAATTTAGTAATAATGTTTATATGATTAATAATGTGATGCGATAATGTTTCTGCATTCAAAGATTTATGGTCAAAGATCAATAAAATATGAACAAAAAATCGCCACTGAAGAGGTCCACTCCCATTTAAAAATAATGATAGCCAGTTTATAGCTTTAATATTAAGAAGCATAAAAATCGCTTGGTTTTCTCTTAAATTAGAAAAAGCATTTTAAATCACTATTGGTAGATAAAATTCCTTCTTTTTCTGAATTAACATTCATTAGCGACTGATTCCTTGAGGGAAGATGTACAACGGGCATTTCCTGATGTATCTGATTCGGAATAGGACACACATTGCACATCTTTTGTCATCAACAACTCCACGTTCCTACTCAGAAGGACAGTGTATCAAATAAAAACATATTTAAATATGTACTTATTTTTTAAGTGTCCCTTTTCGTGATTTCATTTTTTAATATCATAAGCATTTTTTATCATATTTTATATGTATTTCCAATGCCGAATACTCTGATTTGCTTAATACTCTGATAGCATGCATTTCTGTTTCTCCACTTTATTCTTTTATTTACGGTATACAGTTAGTGGGATTCTTACAAATATATCCCCAATACAAAAAAAGAATCTCACAAAAATAATTCAATTAAGTCTTCTGTTAAACCAGCCATTATAATGTCTAAATCTTACACACACGAATTAAAAGTTTTAACCAACCAAATCTTTAAGAAAATTCACCAAGTTTTCCATAATCTAGCATGTTTCACTGCCGTTACAATGCTAATGAAGTACGTAAGAACTGAAGAAAAGGTTTCATACAAGAAAAATTAAAGCTTTGTCTAACATATCTGGATGGGAGAGAAAGACATTTTTTTTTAAGAGGTGATTTCCTTACGTTTGCCTTACGTGAGGGAATATTTAGCGTTCGTTCATGTAGCTAACCGAATTCAAAGCGTTTAATTTCAAGTAAAATGAATTTAAATAGTGTGAAAAGAGACATCTCTTTTTTGCAGGAGGATAAAGAAAGGAACGCAGAATAATTAAACGGTTTCTCATTTGAAAGGAAAATGAATTAATGCCACATGGAGATTAACAAGTGTGCTGCGCGTGTGGATTTGCTAAATGTTTACATAATTCACGTATATTAAATAACTTATTTTCCTAATTTTGAAAAAATAATAATATATTGCATTCACAAAATCAATTAAATGTGTATGAATAACAGTTACATTATTTTAATAGGATACCCATAGACCAAATTATGTTTTTACATTTATAAAAATCTCTATTTGTTTACAATTTCTTTCAGATGTCATAGAAATACTGATTAAAAAACTTAAGGATCTCGGTAGAATCATTCGTATTTTTAAAATATTAACAATACGACGACTGTATCAGTTTAAAGATGTAAATTAAACGTGCTTAAAAGTGAAGATACAAAAGAGACTTATAATAAAGTCCCTTTTGTATTTTCCCTTTTTTTTTTGCGATTCCTTTTTTATTTTATACGCACTTTTCATGACATTTGATATGGATTTTTAATGCTCAATACTATGATTTGCTTAACGTAAATTAAAAGAATTTACCATGCATTTCCGTTTAACCACAATAAAAAATAGACGTACGATAAAAAAATAGTAAAACATAATAAATTAAGCTAGTTGTATAATAACTGAAACACATTGTTTGTTATAGCAAATAAATAAAATTTATCATAACATTTATAATTATTTGTGCATACTTAATTAAGATATATACACATATACTTCTAAGCATTTGTTTTTTTAATTCTACGAAATTTTTGCGTACTTTAACAAAAAAATTATTAATTAATATAATATATACACCAAATCTAGCATGTTATCAGTTAATTTTAACAATAATTAAAATTTATAGACAATTTATAATTATAGTACATACCCATATGTATACTTATGTACATATATTAGTTAAAACAATATTTAAGTTGTGAAAAGATATATTTTTCATAAATTAATGAGTTGTAAAAAGCATTAAAAAAATCTACAAAAAAAAAAAATAAAAAAAAAAAGTTTTTTTTTTTTTTTTTTTTTTAAATTATAATTAATCATACATTTCTTATCTAAAATAAAGAAGGTAAAAAATCATCAGTAAGAATGGCAGAAATCATAGAAAGTTCCTTCATAATTTTACAATACGTGGTTTTTTGTATAATATATTTATTTTATTCACCAATGTATGCAATTTAAAAATAATTGAAAATTAAAAACGTATTATATTGTACATTGCTGAACACAGAATTTATTTTAAAAAAATGTGGCAATAAATTGCAAAATCAATTAGAAACGATGTTAAAAACCTCATTTCTAATTGATGTACATGATGATATTATCAATTAGAAATGATTATAATAAATTTTAAAATAATTGTCTGTTTTGGCCATGTTTTTGCTCATTGTTTTTCTTATAATGAGCAAAAAAAAAAATTATTTAAAAATATATATATTTTTCAAATGTAGTTGATACTTAATTTTTAGCATTTGATATCTCTCGTGTAGATAATTAGATAATAAAAATAGAAAACAATGAGGTGAATTGCATCGCGTATGTTGCAAGAGATATGTTTGATTTCATGTAAGAAATAACTTGCCCTAAGATAATGTTTGATGTCTTGGAAGAATGCTAAATATCACAATCAATAAACCGTGATGTCAAAAAATACTTGTTTTTAAGCATTTTTAAGTAATCTTCAACAAAAGAAGACAGGAATGAAATCCATAACCTCTTATTTTTTTTCATTAGCAAGCGTTTAATTTCCACTGACATTTTGGAGCCGAAGCAATGGTTGAATTACAAATATTTGCAAGCTTAATAGAATAATGCAATAAAGCGCTGAAACTTATTATATTCCTTTTAAATAAGATGTTAATCATTGATTTATAAGCAGAAAATGTAATGAAAGTTAATTTTTGACTGATTAGGAAGCATCCATCAATGAGGTCATTACTCATAGTTGAAAATTGTGCAGCCATTTTTCATAGACGAGACCTTACTGAAAGAGGTCCGTGTGATTAATCACCTGTTGTTTAAAAAGAATGTGTCAAAATAACAAAGGACATGACTCTCAAACAAAAAAAGAAAAAAATGTCAAAATAATAACGCATATCTGCTATATTCACCTAGGTATATTTCGTTGAAAATCTTTCCCGCATTTACAAGAAGAAAAAAAAATCAAGTTAAGAAAAACTCTAATCGGCCATTCTTCGACAACCCGAGCGTAAAGAAGACAATTTTTCACTGTAGGCAAAAGACACAATATGATGCTTTGAGTGCCAAAGAAGAATAAAAAAAGTATACTTTATTATTTTTAGAACGAGCCAACTTTGACGAAAAAGTGCAGGATTTATCATCATTAATTTTAATGCCTTGTTAGCTTTCGAACAAACGATGATATTTTTTGTGACAAATGCTATATAGATGATAGCTGTTCTATTCTAAGATCATATGTCGTTTCATCATCTTTTTCGGCAATTTTTTTCCTGTGCCTCTGTTCTGGCGTTGAACTCACAAACCATGAAATTTAAACAGCTGGTTTCGAGCTTGCATTTTTGAAAGAGACATTATTCGTATACCTTCGCTACAATAGATTGGATTTTCGTTTCAATTATAGTCTTTTTTATTCGTTAAACATATTTTATTTATAAATTCTTTTACTGGAGTTATATTTTAATTAACTGAAACATATGTCAAGCTTTAATGAAAGAAACTGAAGAACAGAAACGATTTTAGTGGAATCAATTATTAAGACGATTATTTTAAATTATCTTTTTTCACAAAGATTAAAGTTAAAGTATTATTCCTAGAATTGCATGTATTTATATTCATAAAATATTTTAAATATCTCATTAATATTAATATATATGCATATAATGATGTATAAATTGCCTTCTGATTTCGCATACACAATCATTTTACATATTTCTAGTTCCTTAAAATAATTATGGAAAAATTCAATGTATTTTAAGTGCCTGATATCAGTATATTAAATAAAAGTCTAGTTATTATACATTAGAAATAAAGTATACGCGATTTATGAAATATTTATAGAATACTTTAAAAAGAAATATTTATAATTTCAATAATATATATATTAAGGCATGCAAATTTATTAAAATTCTTTAAATAATAATCACTTGTATGCGTTATTTCAGGATGTGCTATTGAAGTTCTATAAGATCGGCTTCATTATCAGTGGTAACTGATGCTAAAATATATTTTACAAAAATATATCATTATGTTTCATAATTAATTTAAAAATTTTAATTCTTGTAATAATTAATTATATTTAAAAATTGATTGTACCAAAAAGTATTTAATACATTCTATATATCTATATAATTACAAATTAATTTTTAGTTAAAATATTAGACAAATTTTAATGCTTTATATATATAATGTAATAATATAATATACTACATTATTGCAATATGAAATAAGTAATGTTTATAGGGTTATTAAAAGGATGCAATAAATTTCTGCAATCTCAAATAGTTATGATCATAGATCAATATAATCTGAACAAAAAATGTCAAGATTTAAAAAAATGCTAATCACTGAAATGGTACTCTCGTTTAAAATGGTAAAAAAAATTAACCGATTTATGACTGGCATATTAAGTAGAATATGTATGACATGGCTTATCTGAAACTAGAAAAAGCATTTTTAATTTACTTTTGACAGATATAATTCTTTCTTTATTGAATCAATATTCATTAACTTGTTCCTGCTGGTTGAGTGGCCCGGCGGTTTCATGGAAGTTTGTAGTGGTTCAAAATCCACTTTAAACCTTAGGTCCCAGTCTAACATGATCGCAGAGCGTTGCGTGGGTATTGTTAATCCGCGTCCGTAGCTTATCTTCAAGTTACACGCATTTCCTGGGTAGTGCTAAGGGAATAACGTCGGTGCAGCGCTTGCCTTAAGACATAAATAATAACTGTCTAATTGTTTGTCAGTTCCATTAGGAAAACTTTCAATAACTAGTAACGAAGGGTATTGCTTTTTTGGGGCAAATGTACAAAGAAACCTGCACGGCATTTCCTGTTGTATGTATAATTGACTCTAAATAGGAGACACATTACACATCTTTATTTATAATCACCATAGAATCTACTCGCTTCTGAAGCATAGAAGCCACCAGAGAGTTTGAACCTCAGCTCTCCTACACTTTAGATGGTGACATGAATACGAGTTGGTTTATTATTAATGATGTAATTTTGGGTAAAAGAAAAAACTTAAAAGTAATTTCTGATTGAATTTTTCTACGTTAATGCAAAAATTTTTTCAATGCAAATTACTATTCAAATGAAAACTGGACAAACTTACATTAATTGAATCTTCATAGTAAGTTAAAGGATTGATTGTGGATGGAGAATCCATATGAAAATGATCTCCTCGTTTCTGAAGCAGTGACGTCACCAGCGGATTTGAATATGGTCTCTCTCCTACAAACAAACAAGCTGAACCTAGAGTTTGGTTAACATTATTATGCCAATAAAATATCATATTTTTGTAAAAAGAAGCAGTCTCAAAACCATTTTATGTGTAAAATGAATATTCCCAAAAACATTAAAATTAATAAGTAAACGAATTATCCCCAAGTACAATAAGATGGATTTATTATATATATATTTTTTTCCATCGTAGCTGATACTTAATGTTAGCACTTTATCCACATTTATTTTTTTGTAGATAACTTCATAATAAAGAAAAATCCAATATGGCAAATTGCATTGCATGATGCAAGATATAAGTTAGAAATAATGTATGAAATAACATGCCAAGGATAGTTTTCATGCCTTGGAATAATGTTCAATATCACAAGCAATAAAACATAATGGCATAGAATGCGTGCTTTAGAATTTTGAGTAATCTTCTCCAAAAGAAGATAGGAATCAAATTTATAATATCTTTTTTTACTTAGGAAGCATTTAATTTCCACTAGTACTTTGGTGCACCAAGCAATGGTTGAATGACAAATATGTGCGTGCGTAATAGAATAATGCAATAAATTGTTTAAACAATTATAATTCAATTTATATAAAATGTTTTTCATCTATTTATCCTAGAAAATGTATGGAAAGTAAATTTTTTGACTGATCAGGAAACATTCATTGATGCGGAGATTACTCATAGTTGAAAATTGCGTAGCCAATTTTCATAGACAGACCTTACTGAAAGAGATCCATGTGATTAATCATCTCTTGTTTAAAAGAATGTGTCAAAATAACACAGGAGATGACTCCAAACCAAAGAAACAAAACAAAATAAAAATGTCAAAATAATAACGCATATCTTCTGTATTCTCATATGTATATTTATTTGAAAATCTTGCCCGCATTTACAAGAAAAAAAAAAAATCAAATTAAGAAAACTCTAATCGGCCAGTCCACGACAACCCGAGCGTAAAGAAGACAATTTTTCACGGTAGGCAAAAGACACAATATGATGCTTTGAGTGCCAAAGAAGAAGAAGAAAAAAGTGTACTTTATTATTTTTCAAACGAGCCAACTTTGACGAAAAGTGCAGGATTTCATCATTAATTTTAATGCCTTGTTAGATTTCGAACAAACGAAGATATTTTTTTTTGCCAAATACTATATAGATGATAGCTGTTCTATTCTTGGATCATATGTCGTTTCATCATCTGTTTCGTCATTTTTTTCTCTGTGCTTCTTTCTGGCGTTGAAGTCACAAAGCGTGAAAATTTAAACAGCTGGTTTCGATCATGCATTTTCCAAAGAGACATTATTCATATACCACCGCTACAATAGATTGGATTCTGAGCTCAATTATAGTCTTAATTTTTTTTATTCGTCAAGCATCTTTTATTTATAAATTCTTTTAATTGAAAGTTACATTTTAATTAACCGAAGTATATATAAAGCTCTAATAAAAGAAACTGCAGAATATTGAATCGATTGTTCGTGGATTCAATTATTAGGACGATATTTTTAAATCGCATTTTATGACAAATGCTAAAGTTGAGAGATTTTTATATTCCTAAAATATTTTAAATATCTCATTAAAATTAATATATATATATGAATGTAATTATGTATAAATTGTTTTCAGATTTGGATACAAATCATTTTCTGTAAAACTAGTTCATTAAAATAATTATGGAAAAATTCCTATATATTTAAAAGGACAGATATCAGTGTATTAAATAAAAGTTTGCTTATTATAATCGTCTATACATTAGAATTGAACTACACTCGATCTATACAATATTTAAGCCATATTTTATAACACGTATTTCTAATTTAAATAATATCTATATATACACTCAAGAGCCAAAACATTATGGCCACCTGTCAATAACGAGTTGGCCCACCTTTGGCGCACAACACAGCGTCAACCAGCCATGGCATGGAGGCCACAAGTCTTTGGTAGATGGCCGGAGACAGATTGTACCAGATGTTTAAGCAACGGTCACGCAAATCCGAGATATTTCGAATTGGTGGTCTTTGAACTCTGAGCTGCCGTCCCAGGACAATCAAATGTGTTCTATCGGATTGAGATCCGGTGAGTTAGGCGGCCGGGACATTAACTGGAATTCAGCATCATGTTCCTGGAACCACTCCAACACAATTTAGCTTTGTGACAAGCGGCGTTATCCTGTTGGAACATTCCATTTCCAATTGCAAAAACAGAGGACATGTAAGGGTGCAACTGGTCCGCAATGATGTTCAAATACCCTGCAGCATTCATGGTCTGCTCTACCACAACCACGGGTCCCAAAGACGCCCAAGAGAACGTCCCCCAAAGCATAATACCGCCACCACCGGCCTGTGTATGACCTACTGTACATTGAGGGAGCAACTGTTCGCCTGGAAGACGACATATCCTGACACGGCCATCGGGTGATGAATGACAAACCGTGATTCATCTCACCAGGCAACTCTCTCCCATTGATCCATGGACCAGTCGCGATGCTCCCGGGTCCAGCGCAGGCGCAGTTGGCGATGACGCTTGGTCAGCAAATGCACACGAGTGGGACGTTTTCTGCGTAGCCCCATATCCAACAGTGTTCGCTGAACAGTGTGCTCCGATACTATTCTACTTGGCCCTGCATTGTATTGGGCTGTCAGCTGAGCCACTGTGTGGTTCCGGTTTTGCTTCATCATGCGAGACAGCCTCCGACGACCTTTTCTTTGATAGCGTGTGGACGTCCAACACCATGTCGTCTACTGCTGGTTTCACCGTCATTAATCCACTTTGCATAAGTACTAACAACTGTAGATCGCGAATAACCCACGAGTCGTGCAGTTTCGGAAATCCTTGTTCCGAGCCTTGGAGCCATTACAATCTGCCCTCTATCAAAGTCGCTTAGATCCGCAGCCTTTCCATTCACACACAGAAGTAAGTGAAAGAATGATTCTTCAGACTCTCCAACAGCAGTTAAATACCACTTCCACCTGATCACGTGCCTTCCATGTCATCCAGGCGAGTTCATTGCAAAATGTAGGGATGGTAATAAAGTTTCTGCTCTTGAGGGTATATAGTTACAAATCTAAGTTAATTTATTAAAACTCTTCAAATAATAATGATTGTGTGCATTATTTCAAATTTTATTTATTGCAGATCTATGTATTCGGCTGCATTATTATTGATAACTGATGCTAAAATATATTTTTCAAAAATATATTGATCTTTATAATATCGTAATTAATTATATTTAAAAATCAATTGTACCTAAAAATATTTAGTATACTTTATCTATATATATTGCAATATTATAAATTTATCAGGCATTAAATATATATATATATATATATATATACACTGAAGTGACAAAAGTCATGGGATAGCAATATGCAAATTTTCAGATGGCAGTAGCATCACGTAGAACAGGTATAAATGCGCAGTGCTTTCACAGAGCTTTCATTTCTGTTCAAGTTATTCATGTGAAGAGGTTTTGACGTGATGATGACCGCACGACGGGAATTAACAGACTTTGAACGCGGAATGTTAGTTGGAGCTAGACGCATGGGTCATGCCATTTCCGGAAATCGTTAGGGAATTCAACATTCCCAGATCCACTGTGTCAAGAGTGTGCCGAGTATGAAATTTCAGGCATAACATCCACCATGGACAGTGCAGTGGTCGACCGCCTGCACTTAACGACCGAGACCGGCGACGTCTGCAAAGAGTCGTAAATTCTAACAGACAAGCAACACTGCGTCAAATAACCGCAGAAATCAATGTGGGACGTACAAGGGACTTGTCTGTTAGAACTGTGCGGAGAAATTTGGCTTTCTTGTGCTATTCCAAGAAGACCGACTGCATTTACTGACAGAACGACATCGCTTGCAGCGACTCTCGTGGGCACGTGAGCATATCGGTTGATCCCTAGATGAAAGGAAAACCGTGGCCTGGCCCGATGAGTCACGATTTCAGTTGGTAAGAGCATGGTAGGGTTCGAGTGTGGCGCAGACCCCACCATGGACCCAAACTGTCAGCAGGCACTGTTAAAGCTGGTGGTGGCTCCGTAATGGTGTGGGCTGTTTTTTCATGGCATGGACTTGGTCCTCTTTGAGACTGGACCGAACATTGACTGGAAATGCTTATATTCAGCTACTTGAGATCACTTGCAGCCATTCATGGACTTCATGTACCCAAACAACGATGGGATTCTTATGGATGACAATGCGCCATGTCAATGGGCCACAACTGTTCGCGATTGGTTTGAAGAACATTCTGGACAATTCCAACGAATGATCTGGCTACCTAGATCGCCCGACATGAATCCCATCGAGCATTTATGGGACATCATGGAGAGGTCTGTTCGTGCCCAAAAATCCTGCACCATCAACGCTTTTCACAATTATGGACGTCTATCGAGACAGCATGGCTCAATACTCCTGCAGAAGACTTCCAACGACTTGTTGAGTCCATGCCACGTCGAGTTGCTGCACTTCGCCGGGCGAAAGGAGGGCCTGCACGATATTAATGGTATCCATGATTTTTGTCACTTCAGCGTATATATATATATATATATATACATATAAAATGCCGTAATATAATAAACATAATTTCAATATGAAATAATGTAGTAATAATTTTCACATGCTATCAATATGATACTCCAAATTTCTGCAATCGCAAATATTTAGGGTCAAAAATTAATAAAATATGAAAAAAGATGTCAGTAATATTAAAAATGACACTGAAGTTGTACTCTCATTCAAAAATGCCGTTATGGTTTGAATATTAAGTAGCATAAACATCACATGGTTTTTCTCTAAATAAAAACGCATTTTTAAATCACTTTTGCTTGATAGAATTCTTTGTTTTGTAAATTAACATTCATTAATGAGCGAAGAAAGTGGAGTATTCTTTGAGGGAAAATGTACAAAAATATTGCACGGCATATCATGTTGCATATGACTTCTATACGAGACACATTGCACATATTTTTTGTAATCATTACCAGAATGAATTATCATCATCTTTCCACTGAAGAAGAAAATCAGTTTATAATTTAAAAGTTTTCTAAATATGTGCTTATTTTTAAGAGTCCTTTTGGGGGATTTCTTTTAATATTGTAATTATTCTTTTTATCGTTATTATATATTATATGTATTTTCAATGTCCAATACTATGTTTTTGCTTAACATAAAATAAAAGAATTTACCATGCATTTCCGCTTAACAGAAATCCTCTGTATTTACGATCTACAGTTAGACGACTTATTGCAAATATATCCCAAATACAAAAAATCGCTCAAAATAATTCAATTACTCTTTGTTAAACCAGTCATTCTAATGTCCAAATTACAATCACGAATTAAAAGTTTTAACGGACCAAAAAGCTTTAAGAAATTCACCAAGTTTTTCCACTTTGATCTAGCATGTTTCACTGTCGTTAACAATGTTAATGAAGAACGTAAGAAAATAAAGGAGAGATTTCATACAAGAAAATTAAAGTTTTGACTAACATATCTGGATAGGAAAGAAAGACAATTTTAAGAGGTAGTTTCCCTTACATTTGCCTTACGTGAGAGAGGAATATTTAGCGTCCTTTCATGTTGCTATCAGAATTTAATGCGTTTAATTTCAAGTAAGATGAATTTAAATAGGGTGAAAATACATCTTTTCTTTTGCAGAATGATAAAGAAAGGAACGGGAGAACAATTAAAAGGTTGTTCACTTTAAAAGGAACAGGAATTAATGCCACGTGAAGAATTACAAACATACTGTACGTGTGGTTTGTTAAATGCTTACTTAATTTATATATAAAAAGAGCTTATTTTTACTAATTTATGCAACATTAAATTAATATGTAGGATGTGGTCTTAAGAAATAATCAAATCTTTCAAAATAATTTAACAAAAATAGTAAACCCATCTTCATAAGTTTATAGAAATAATTTTGACATGCGTAAAAATACATAATAATATATTTTATGTATGATGTAGAATATGTAAAGCAAATTTATGGTGTATTACATGTAAAAGAGATGTACCATGTAAAATGCAAAAATACGTAAAACACACAATGCATTTTATAAACTTGGTTTTAACATTGAATCGTAGATATCTCTATTTGGCGGAAAGTTTATAACAAACAAACAAACAAAAAAAAAAAAAAGCATTTGGTACTGTATTGAATCTTTCAAGAAGTATGATTTAAAGTACTATTTTCTTTACTCAAATGACAGACGTTTTCAGACCAAGGCCGTCTCAACAAGCTTTGCTTCCAACAGAATCGATCAGGGCTCCGCAGTAATATGCAAATCCATTTTCGTTCCATGTCGTCTGAAAGAATTCGTCAGGGACTTAGCTCTTGAGATTCCTGAACAGAAGGTCTTTTACAGGGTGCAGTAGTTAGACACCCCACCAAATCCCTAAGCTGGATTGCCAGTTCCCTTGATATAATCTCAAAATATATATATATATATATATATGTACATATATGAAATGATGTATATATATATATTTTTCAAATGTATTTGATACTTCATCTGGCCGTAGAGCTGACAGTACAGACTTACCCAGAAAACGAAATCATCTGTCTCGAATTCTGCATTAGGCTGATGGCCTTGGCCCTCCATGAGGTTGTTGCGCCAATGAAGAATATGTTGATATTAATATTAGTATTCGATCTATATATCTCTTGCAGATACCTTTATTAGCAAAGAGATAAAGAATTTAGTGCGTTGTATTATATGTTGAGATATATGATTGCTTTAATACATGAAATTACTTGCCCCAGATATTGTTCTTGGAACAATAATAAATTTCAAAAGCAATAAAACATAGTGGTAAACTGCAGAAACACTGTTTTATAATTTTCAAGTAATCTTCAAGAAAAAAAAAGATATACATGAAATCCATAACATATTTTTTTCCTCGGTAATCATTTAATTTCACTAGGTTTTCGAATGTCTAATAGAATAATTCTAATTAAGTGCTAAATATTATATTCACTTGAAATGAAATGTTCCTCTTGGATTTATTTGTAAAAAATGTAGGAAAGTTAATTTTTTTGACTGATTAGGAAACATCCATCAATGAGGTCATTACTCATAGTATAGAATACTGTACCAATTTTTCATAGACGAGACTTTTTACTAAAAGAGACCCATGTGATTAATCATCTCTTGTTTAAAAAAAGAATGTGCAAAATAACAGAGTAGATGACTCTCAAACAGAGAAAGAAACAAAACAAAATAAAAATGTCAAAACAATAATGCATATCTGCTGTATTCTCATAGGGTATATTTCTTTGAAAATCATGCCCGCATTTACAAGAAAAAAAAAAAAAATTAAGTTAAGAAAAAGTCTAATCGGTTCTGTCCTCGACAATCCGAGCGTAAAGAAGAAAATTTTTCACGGAGGCAAAAGACACAATATGATGCTTTGAGTGCTAAAGAAGAAGAAAAAAAAAAAAAAAAGTGTAGTTTATTATTTTTCAAACGAGCCAACTTTGACGAAAAAGTGCAGGATTTATCATCATTAATTTTAATGCCTTGTTAGCTTTCGAACAAACGATGATATTTTTTTGTTGCAAATAGTATATAGATGATAGCTGTTCTATTCTAAGATCGTACGTCGTTTCATCATCTTTTTCGTCAATTTTTTTTTATCCTGTGCCTCTTTCTGGCGTTGAAGTCACAAACCGTGAAATTTAAACAGCTGGTTTCGAGTTTGCATTTTCGAAAGAGACATTATTCGTATACCTTTCGCTACAATAGATTAGGTTCTGAGCTCAATTATACTCTCCATTTTTTTATTCGTTAAGCATCTATTATTTATAAATTCTTTTCTGAGAGAATGAAGTTACATTTCAATTAACTGATGTGTATATAAAGATTTAATAAAAGAAACTGTAGAACAGAAGCGATTGTTACTGGAATAAATTATTAAGACGATTATTTTAAATCACATTTTTGACAAACGTTGCAGTTAAATATTATATCTACTAGAGTTAAATTTTTTTGAATTCTAGAGTAATTTAAATATCTTATTAATATTAATATATACGCATATAAACATGTATAAATTGCCTTCTGGCTTCGGATACACAGGCATTTTCTATAATACTATTTCATTGAAATAATTATGAAAAATTCCTTTATAATTGAAATGCCTGATATCAGTATGTTAAATAAAGATCTAGTTATTATATATTTGAAATGAGTTATGCTGGATTTATAAAATATTCGTTCAAAACTATTAAAATTCTTTATTAATAATTTATACATTATTAAATTCTTTAAATAATAATGACACTCGTGCATTATTTCAAGTTTTAATTATTGCAGTTCTGAGAAATTGGCTGCATTAACTTTGGTAACTAATAATAATAAACTATATTTTTAGAAAATAAATTTTTCTTCGTAAATTATTGAAAAATTACAATTATTGTAATGCTTCGTTATATTTAAAAATTGATTGTACCTCAAAATATTTTATGCATTGCATATGTCTATATATATATATATAGACATATATATATATATATATATATATATATATATAATGCACTAATATAATATACATTATTTCAGTATGAAATTGTCACTGAAGTGATCCTCTAATTAAAAAATAATAATAGCCAGTTTATAGCTCGATTATTAAGTAGCATAAACATCGCTTGGTTTTTTCTATATTCGAAAAAAGTATTTTAAATCACTTTTGCTCGATAGAATTATTTTTTTAATTAACACTCAATAGCGACTGATGGAAGAGGAAGTATTTTTTTAGGGAAGAAATACAAAAGGAATCTCGGCATTTCCTGTTGTATCTGACAATCAATTGGAAACACATTGAACATCTTTTATAATCACCATCTCCACACTCAAGAAGAAGATGAGTCTATCAAATAAAAATATTATTACATGTGTATATTATATTAAATATGTACTTATTTTTTTAGAGTCCTTTTTTGATTTCATTTTTAATATTCTAAGCATTTTTATTATATTTTATATATATTTCAATGCCCAATACTCTGATTTGCTTAATACTCTTATAGCATGCATTTTTCGTTTCACGCTATGCTTTTGTATTTACGGTATACAGTTAGATGATTTCTTGGAAATCTTTCCCCAATACAAAAATCTCTCAAAATAATTCAATTACTCTTTTGTTAAACCACCCATTCTAATGTCTAACTTACACCCACGAATTAAAGCTTTAACCAATCAGAGCATTAAGAAATTCACCAAGTTTTCCACTTAATCTAGCATGTTTCACTGCCGTTACAATGTTAATTGAAGTACGTAAGAACTGGAGAGAAGGTTTCATACAAGAAAATTAAAGCTTTGTCTAACATACTGGATGGGAAAGAAATACAATTTTAAGAGGTAATTTCCTTACGTTTGCCTTACGTGAGAGGAATATTTAGAGTTCTTTCATGTATGTAAACGAATTTAATGCGTTTAATTTCAAGTGAAATGAATTTAAATAGGGTGAAAAGACATATTTTCTTTGCAGGAGGATAAAAGAAAGGAACGGAGAATAATTAAAAAGGTTGCTCATTTTGAAAGGAAAAGGAATTAATGTCACGTGAAGAATTAGAAACGTTTTGCACGTGTCTTTTTGTTAAATGTTTGCGTAATTCATATATAAAAAGGAACTTTTTTTTCTAATTTATGTAACAATAAAATATTATGTGTGATGATGATTTAAGAAATAATCAAATGTAATAAAATATTGTAACGCAAAAATCAAAAAAAATATCTTCATATGTTTATAGAAATATATTTGGCATGCATAAAATACATAACAATCTATTTTATGAATGATGTAGAACATGTAAAGCAAATGTATGTTGTGGAACATATAAAACAGTATATGATGTAGAACATTTAAAACAGATGTATGTGGTAAAAAAAATACATAAAATGCACAACGTATTTTATAAACTTGGTTTTAATCTTGAATTCAAAATATCTCTATTTGTCGAAAACTGCATGATAAACAAACAAAAAAAAAAACATTTGGATGTACATCATTGAATCCTTCAAGAAGTATGATTTACAGTACATTTTGCTTTATTTGCACTACAGCCGGTACGATTGATTACCAATATGCAAATCCATTTTCGTTCCCTGTCATCTGAGAGATTTCGTCCGTGATTCAGCTCTTGAGTTTTCTGAACCGGAATCTGTTACAGGGGAAGTAGTGAGCCCCACACCCCCTTCGATATAATCACAGCATGATGACCAATTGGCTAGTGCTCCGACCTTTGGTACCACAGGCTTCAGGTTAGAATGCTCACGGTGGCATGAATGTTTGTTTGTGGTTCAGAATCCACGTCAAACTTTAGGTCCCGGTAACTGTAGGTGATTAGCCTAAAGTGACCGTCCAGCGGCAACAAACAAACTTGATGTACTCCTCACGGGCAGGGTGCTCGGCTATACTCCCCGACGCTGGGTACCGATTTTAATCGTTTCGTACGACAAGCATGAGATACAATGGGAACATTCATTCACATCTGGTCATAAAACGTGTGTGCAATTTTTAAATATATATACACAAATAGATTACGATAGATTTGTTATATACATTTTCCAATTGTAGTTGATACTTAATATTAACATTTGATCCATATATCTCATAAAGATAACTTCATAAACAAGAGTAAACAATTGGGTGAATTGCAATGCATATTGCAAGAGATAAGTTTTAATTAATGTATGAAATAACTTATAAAAGAAAGTGTTGTCTTGGTACAATGATTAATATAAAAAACAGTAAAAACATGATGATATAGAATCCCTGTCATATAATTTGTAAGTAATTTCAACAAATCAAATCCATAACCGCATTTTTTTCCTTAGCAAACATTTAATTTCCACTAGCACATTGGTGCAAGCAATGATTGAATTGCAAATATTTGCGTGTATAATAAAATAATGCAAAAAAGTGCAGAAACATATATATTCCCTTTAAATAAGATGTTTTTCATGGATTTATCCGTGGAAAATGTATTAAAAGTTAATATTTTGACTGATAAGGAAACATCCATCAATGAGGTGATTACTCATAGTTGAAAATTGTGTAGCCATTTTTCATAGACGATACCTTACTGTAAGAGACCCATGTGATTAATCTTCTCTTGTTTAAAAGAACGTGTCAAAATAACAGAGGAGATGTCTCCCAACCAAAGATGCAAAACAAAATAAAAAAATGTCAATATAATAGCGTATATCTGCTGTATTCTCATAGGTATACTTCTTTGAAAATCTTGCCGCTTTTACAAGAAAAAAATCAAGTTAAGAAAAACTCTAATCGGTCAGTCCTCGAGAACCACAGAAGACAATTTTCACGGTAGGCAAAAGACACAATATGATGCTTCGAGTGCCAAAGAAGAAGAAAAAAAAAAGTGTACTTTATTATTTTTCAAACGAGCCAATTTGACGAAAAAGTGCAGGATTTCTCATCATTAATTTTAATGCCTTGTTAGCTTTCGAACAAACGATATTTTTTCTGCCAAATACTATATAGATGATAGTTGTTCTATTCTAAGATCACATGTCGTTTCATCTTCTTTGTCGTCTCTTTTTTTTTCCTGTGCCTCTTCTGACGTTGAAGTCACAAACCGTGAAATTTAAACAGCTGGTTTCGAGTTTGCATTTTTGAAAGAGACATTATTCGTATACCTCCGCTACAGTAGATTGGATTCTGAGCTCAATTATAGTCTGCATTTTTTTTGTACTCGTTAAGCATCTTTTATTTATAAATTCTTTTACTGAAGTTACATTTTAATTAACCGAAGTATATATAAATTTAATAAAAGAAACTGCAGAATATTGAAATGATTGTTAGTGGTTTCAATTATTAAGACGATTATTTTAAATTGCATTTTGACAATGGTTAAAGTTAAATATTACTCCTACTAGAGTTGATTTTTTTATGTTCCTAAAATATTTTAAATACCCCATTAGTATTATTATATATGCATATAATCCTGTATAAATTGCCTTATGATTTCTATATATAATCATTTTCTATAAATCGAGTTCAATGAAATAATTTTTAAAAAAATTCTATAAATTTTATGTGTTGATATCTGTGCATTAATTACAATTACGGATTATTATACATTTGAAACTATATATACTCGATTTATAAAAGTATTTATACAATATTTGAAAAGAAATATTTCTAATTTCAATACTCGATTTATAAAAGGCTTGCGCAATATTTTAAAAGAAAAAAATTTTTATCTAAGACATGTAACATTCAGACCTATGTAAAAATTCCTAATTAAAGATTAATGTAAGACCTAATTAAAATTCTTTAAATAATAATGACTTGCATGCGTTTATTTCTAGTTTTAATGTATTGAAGTTCTATACGATCGGCTACATTATCATTGGTAAGGTATGCTAAAATATATTTTTACAAAAATATATAATTGTGCTTCATAATTAATTTAATAATTATACTTTTTGTAAAAATTAATTATATTTAAAAATTGATTGTACCTAAAATATTGTATTCATTGTATATATCTATATAATTACAAATTAATTGTTATTTATAATATTAGACAAATTTATAATGCATTACATATATAATATAGTAATGTAATATATTTGAAATGAGCAATATGTTTATGTGCGTAATGAAAGGATGCAATAAAGTTCAAGCAATCTCAAAGACTTATGATTATAGATCAAAATAATATCAACAAAAAAGTGTCAATATTACAAAAAATGACAACAACTGAAGTGGTAATCTCGTTTGAAAATCGCACAATTTAACGATTTATGACTTGAATGTCAAGTAGCATAAACATCATATGATTTATTAGAAACTAGAAAAAAGCATTTTAAATAACTTTTGCCGGATATAGGTTTTTTCTTTGTTGAATCAACACTATTGACTTAGGCCTGTTGGCAGAGTGGCTAGCGCCCGGGCGCTCGGTACCAAATGTTTCGGGTTCGATTACCGGCGGTGACATGGTTTTTTGTATTGGTTCGGAATCGACTTTAAACCGTAGGTTCTTGTCTAAAAAGCATAAACATAACATAAGCGATGCGGGGTAGTGTTACTCAGCCTCTGTAGCTTATCTTCAAGCACATGCAGCTCCTGGGTAGTGCTGGTGAGTAACAGTCGTGCAGCTCTTGTCATATGGCATCAAAGACAACTCTCTAAGTGTTTATCAGCTGCATTAAAAAACAACAACGTTCATTAACTAGTGACAGAAGGTATTGCTTTTTTACCAAAAGTACAAAAAAATCGGTACGGCATTTCTTGTTGTATATAACTAAATCCGATAGGAGACATATTGCACATTTTTTTATAATCATTATTTCGAATCTTTTAATTTGTGAAGCATGGACGCCGCCAGCGGACTCGAAACGTAGCTCTCCTAAACTTTAGATGGCCACATGATCATGAGTTGGATCAACATTAATAATGTAATTTTTGTTAAGAGAATGAATCTTAAAAGTATTTTCTGATTACAACTTTCAACGTGAAGAAATTATTTATCTTTCAGTGATTCTCGTTGGTGAAACACTATCAAAGTGACTCCTAGTTTCTGAAGCAGTGACGTCACCAGCGGATTCGAATATAATCTCTCCTACATGCTAATACGCTGGACGAGTTTGGTTAACATTATTAAATTTCCAAAATTTCATATTTTTAAAAAAGAAGCAATCACAAAACCATTTTATGTGTAAAATTTCCGACCTGAATAAATAAGTTACATTTCAATGAGATAAAATTAATAAATGAAAAATGTTAAGAGTAAAATTGAAATATCTTAATAAATTTCAGTAATGCATTTATTAAATTCAGAATTAAAAGAAATTATATGTTCCATCCTGAATAAATTCCCAGAAACATCTTCTAACTTTGCTACAGAACAAAAACACAAATCCGAGCCAGTTTCTGATGCTTTCACAAGAAATAGAAAAGATAATTTTCTCAATAGTGGAGTTCTGAATTGAATCGATTTGAAGCATCTTATTTTAGCCTTTTCAGAATGTATCGGCTTCGAGTTCAATCGTATCGGAAAAATTTTGACCAAAAATAAATTAGGTTCAAAGAATCATACGAGTTGAAACATCTTTAATGAAATATAAAGGAATAAGTTCATTGATAATCTTTACTAAAATTATTTTCGAATATATATATGAGTATGTGTAATTTTAATTAACAATTAAAAAAGTAAATATAAAATAAATAAATAAAAATTAAATTAAAATTAATATTAGAAAATTTTGATGTCAAGTATATAAAATATATATATATATATATATATATTACCAATGATAATGTAGCCGATTTTTATAGAACTGCAACAAATTAAAACTTGAAATAATTCACAAAAGTCATTATTAATTAAAGAAATTTAATAAATTTGCATAGGCTTGTAAGTAAATATATACATATATAGATATTATTGAAATTAGAAATACTTCTTTTTAAAATACTTTATAAATATTTTATAAATCAAGTATATTTCAGTTCTAATATTTGGGAGAATAGAACAACTAGACCTTCATTTAAACATCGATATAAGGCACTACAAATATATAAGAATTTTTTTCCATAATTCTTTTTAATGGACTATTTTTAAAGAAAATAATTGTGTATCCGAAATTGAAAGGCAATTTGTACATGGTTATATGCATATATATTAATAATAATGAGTTATTTAATAGTTTCGAAATATAAAAAAATTAACTGTAGTAATAATAATATATTAGAAACATAAAAAAATTTTAATCTGGTAGAAATATATTTAACTTTAACCTTTATCAAAAAGCGCAATTCAAAATAATCGTCTTAATAATTGATTCCACTAACAATTGTTTCAATTCTGCAGTTTCTTTTATCAAAGCTTTGTATATACTTCGGTTAATTAAAATGTAACTTTCAGTAAAATAACTTATAAACAAAAGATGTTTAACTAATAAAAAAATAAGACTATAATTGAGCTGAGAATCAATCTATTGTAGCGGAGATATACGAATAATGTCTCTTTCGAAAATGCAAGCTCGAATCCAGCTGTTTAAATTTCACGGTTTGCGACTTCAAGGACAGAAAGAGACACAGGAAAAAAAAATTGACGAAAAAGATGATGAAACGATATATGATCTTAGAATAGAACAGCTATCATCTATAGAGTATTTGGCAAAAAAAAAAAAAAAAAACTCATCGTTTGTTCGAAAGCTAACAAGGCATTAAAATTGATGATGAGAAATCCTGCACTCTTTGTCAAAGTTGGCGCGTTTGAAAAAATATAAATTGCATTTTTTTCTTCTTCTTAATTTTCATATTGTGTTTATCTATGAATAAATCTATGATAAACATCGGTTTACGGAGAAAATAAAAATTTCATCGCGCTATTTGCATTGTTCTGTAACGGCAGCAATTATTTGCAATTATAAATATTGATTGGTTTCTCTAAAATCACAATGTAAATTTAAAACTTGCTAAGGAAAAAAAATGGTTATGGATTTGATTTCTGTCTCCTTTTTGTTCACTTTTACTGAAAAATTAAAAAATGGGTTTTTCAATGGAATAATTTTTTCATACATTGTTAATGATATTTAACATTGTTCCATGATAATATAAATTTCACAAGGTATTGCATTATTCTGTATACATTTAATTAAACTTATCTCTTGCATAAAATGACAATGTACCACCCAAAACTTGCAAATAGTTTTTTGCTCTTTAATTTGAAGTTATCTGTAAAAATTAATAAACGGGTTTTCAGATGGATCAAATGCCAACATCAACTACATTGAAAAAATATATATAACAAATCTATCTTAATATATTGATGAAGGTACATTATATAGTGAGCGTACCTTAACACCCATGTAGTAACCGTGTGTGTAAGAATAATCCCAATGTAGTTCATACGTGTCATAAGAGGCGACTAAAATGGTTGCCGAACGACTAGGGTTATGGGCGAGCGCCCTATCCCAAAGGATTATATCAGGGACTCGTTCACCAATTTGGGGGTTGGGTGGGGGCTAACAACTCCACCCTGTAAAATACCCCTGTTCAGAAATCTCAGAGCTAAATCCCGGACGGAATCTCTCAGACGACATGGAACGAAAATGGATTTGCATATTGATAATCAATCGTTGGTGCACTGCGGCGTCTGATCGGGTCAATTGGAGAAAGCTTGTTGAGACGGCCTTTATAACAGGTTTTAGTGAAAAAAAAAAAGAAGGTAACTTAAATCATACTTCTCTTTGAAGAACTGAATGCAGTACACCAAAACATTTTTTTTTTTCTTTTTCTTTTTCTTTTGTATTTTCTTTGAAGTTTAACAGTAAAATAAAACATAATAACTAACACAAAAACTGAACATATGAACTTAAACTGAAATAAAACATAATTTGGCATATCGGAATCTTAATAAAATTATGTAACTGTTATTCATACATATTTAATTAATTTTGTTGGTGCAATAAAAATTTTTGAAAAATTATAAAAAATAAACTTCTTTTTTTTTTTATAAAGGAATTATGTAAGCATTTAAGAAAAATACACGTACAGTACATTTGTAATTCTGCACCTGGCGTTAATTCCTTTTCCTTTCAAAATGAGCGACCTTTTAATTATTCTCCGTTCTTTTCTTTATCATCCTGCAAATAAAATACGTCTTTCCACCCTATTTAAATTCATTTTACTTGAAATTAAACGCATTAAATTCGTTTAGCTGCATGAAAGAACACTAAGTTTTTCCTCTCGCGCAAGGCAAAACGTAAGGAAATTATCTCTTAAAACTGTCTTTCTTTCCTATCCAGATATGTTAGGCAAAAGCTTTAATTTTCTTGTATGAAACCCTTTCTTCAGTTCTTACTAATGCATTAACATCGTAACGACAGTGAAACATGCTAGATTAAGTGGAAAACTTGGGGAATCTTCTTAAATCTCTGGTTGGTTAAGCTTTTAATTCGTGGGTGTAAGTTAGACATTAGAATGGGTGGTTTAATAAAAGAGTAATATAATTATTTGGAGAGATTTTTGTATTGGGGATAGATTTTCAAGAAACCGTCTAACTGTATATCGTAAATACTAGATCATAGTGGTTAAGCGGAAATGCATGGTAAATTCTTTTCATTTATGTTTAGCAAACCATAGTATTGGCCATGCAAAATACATAAAAAATATAATAACAAATGCTTATAATATTGAAAAAAATCACAAAATAGTGATGCTTATAAAAAGCTCATATTTAAATGAATTATAAATGAATTAATGGATATATTTGAATTATTCTTTTATAAATTGATACACTGATCTTCTTCAGTGGGAGACAAGGAAATAGTGATTATGATAAGATGTGCAATGTGTCTCCTATTCCGAATCAGATAAAACAGGAAATGCCGTGCAATCTTTTGTACATTTTCTGTAAAAGAATACTTTCCTTCCGTCACTCGTTAATGAATGTTAATTCACAAAAGAAAGTATTCTATCTAGTAAAAGTGAGTCAAAAAGCTTTTTTTAATTTAGAGTAAACCATTGGATGTATGTGCTCCTTAATATTTCAGCCTTAAACCGCTTAATTTGTTATACCTTTTTTGGAGAGTACCACTTCAGTGACATTTTGAATAATATTGACATTTTATGTTCATATTTTATTGATCTTTGGTCACAAATGTTTGAGTTTATAACATAATTCTCAAAACTTTATCGCATCATTTCATTACCCATATAAACATTATTATTACATTCTAATATGCATATTCAATTTAAAATAGTGCAATATGTAGATATAAGCAATGTATTAAATATTTTTAAGTGCAATAAGTTTTTAACTATAATTAATAATCACCATGACTATAGTTTTTAAATAAATTATAAATAACAATATATATTTGAAAAAATATATTTTAGCATACCTTTTCATTGACAATGCAGCCGACCTTAGAGAAATGCAATACATTCAAACTTTGAAAAATGCATACAATTTATTATTATTTAAAGAATTTTAATAAATTCGTACAGGGCTATAAATATATATAGAGAGAGATTTATAGATACATATTATTAAAATTGGAAATATTTTTAACGTATTATATAAATACGTTATAAATCGAGTTCTAATAATATAAATAACTATATCTTTATTTAATACACTATTACCCGGCACTTCAAATATATAGGAATTTTACCACAATTATTTAAATAAGTTAGTATTGCATACAATGTCTGTGCATGCGAAATCAGAAGGCAATTTGAACATGAATATATGCATATATATTAACATTAATGCGATATTTAAAATATTTTAGGAGTAAAAAATTTGAACTCAAGTAGGAATAATAATTAACTTTAGCCTTTGTCAAAAAAGCAATTTAAAATAATCTATTAATAATTGATTCCACTATCATTCCTTTCTATTCCGCAATTTCTTTTATTAAAGCTTTATATATACTTCGGTTAATTAAAATGTAACTTCCAGTAAAAAAAAAATTATAAATTAAAGATGCTTAACGAATAAAAAAATGTAGACTATAATTGAGCTCAGAATCCAATCTATTGTAGAGGAGGTATACGAATAATATCTCTTTCGAAAATGCAAGCTTGAAACCAGCTGTTTAAATTTCACGGTTTGTGACTTCAACGCCAGAAAGAGGCACAGGGAAAAATTGACGAAAAAGATGATGAAACGACATATGATCTTAGAATAGAACAGCTATCATCTGCATAGTATTTGGCGAAAAAAATCATCGTTTGTTCGAAAGCTAACAAGGCATGAAAATTATTGATGAGAAATCCTGCACTTTTTCGTCAAAGTTGGCTCGTTTGAAAAATAATAAAGAACACTTTTTTTTTTCTTCTTCTTTGGCATTCAAGTATCATATTGTGTATTTTACCTACGGTGAAAAATTGTCTTCTTGAAAAATTGTTCTTCTGCTTATTGTGTTGTGAGCACAACTTCAGTGGTTACTCATTTTAATAATATTGACATAGGTTGTTCGTAGTTTTATTATCTTTGATAGTAAATCTTAAAATCTCTAAACTTTATTGAATCATTTTATTGCCCACATAAAAGTTATTATTGCATTATTTCATATTACAATAATGTATATTATAATATTTAATTATACACTGAAGTGACAAAAGTCATGGGTTACCTCTTAATATCGTTTCGGCCCTCCTTTCGCCCGGCGCAGTGCTGCAAATCGACGTGGCATGGACTCAACAAGTCGTTGGAAGTCTTCTGCAGGAATATTGAGCCATGCTGTCTCGATAGACGTCCATAATTGTGAAAGCGTTGATGGTGCAGGATTTTGGGCACGAACAAACTTCATGATGTCCCATAAATGTTCGATGGGATTCATGTCGGGCGATCTAGTTGGACAGATCATTCGTTGGAATTGTCCAGAATGTTCTTCAAACCAATCGCGAACAGTTGTGGCCCGGTGACATGGCGCATTGTCATCCATAAAAAATCCCATCGTTGTTTGGGTACATGAAGTCCATGAATGGCTGCAAGTGATTTGAACATAAGCATTTCCAGTCAATGTTCGGTCCAGTCGCACCAGAGGACCAAGTCCATGCCATGAAAACAGCCCACACCATTACGGAGCCACCACCAGCTTGAACAGTGCCTTGCTGACAATTTGGGTCCATGGCTTCGTGGGGTCTGCGCCACACTCGAACCCTACCATCAGCTCTTACCAACTGAAATCGTGATTCATTTTTCCATTCATTTAGGGACCAACCGATATGCTTACGTACCCAAAGTCGCTGCAAGCGATGTCGTTCTGTCAGTAACTTTCTAAAATCAAACAGTTCTAAGTCAAAGTCCCCTTGTACGTCGCGCATTGATTTCTGCGGTTATTTGACGCAGTGTTGCTTGTCTGTTAGAATTTACGACTCTTTGCAGACGTCGCCGGTCTCGGTCGTTATGCAGGCGGTCGTCCACTGCGCTGTCCATGGTGGGATGTTATGCCTGAAATTTTTTTTACCGCTCTTGAATGGATCTGGGAATGTTGAATTCCCTAACGTTTTCCGAAATGGCATGACCCATGCGTCTAGCTCCAACTAACATTCCGCGTTCAAAGTCTGTTAATTCCCGTATATCATCAGAAAATCTCTTCATAAATAACTTGAACAGAAAGAAAGCTTGCGAAAGCACTGCGCATTTATACCTGTTCTACGCGATGCTACTGCCATCTGAAAATTTGCATATTGCTATCCCATGACTTTTTTGTCACTTCAGTGTATATTGTATATATAAATTTATAATAACGCAATATATAGATATATATACAATATATTATTTATTTGCAGCTACAATCAATTTTTAACTATAATTAATAATAAAAATAATTGTAATTTTAAAATAAAATATAAAGATCAAAAATGTTTGTAAAAATATATTTCACCATCAATTACCAATGATAATATATCCGATCTTACAGAATTTCAATATATTAGAACTTAAAAAAAAAAATGCACACAAGTCATTTTTATTTAATGTATTTTAATAAATTTACTGAAGCCTTTAAATATATATATATATATATATATATATATATAAATTAGTTAAAATGTAAATATATCTTTTAAAATATTGTATTAATATTTTATAAATCGAGTATACTTCAATTCTTATGTTTAGGCGAATATAATAAGTAAAATTTATTTAATACACCTATATGCGGCACTTCAAATATGTAAGAATTTTTACATAATTATATTAAAAAACTAATGTTACAGAAAATGTCAGCTTATTCGAAATCAGAATGCAATTTATACATGATTATATTTATATGTATTAATATTAATGAGCGATTTAAATTAATTTAGAAATAAAAAATTTAACTTTAGTAGAAATAATACTTACCTTTAACCATTGTCAAAAATGCAATTTAAAATAATCGTCTTAACAATTGTTTCCATTAACAATCGTTTCTATTCTTCCCTTTCTTTTATTAAAGCTTTATATATACTTCGGTTAATTGAAATGTAACTTTCAGTAAAAAGAATTTATAAATAAAAGATGCTTAGCGAATAAAAAAATGAAGACTATAATTGATCTCAGAATCAAATCTATTGTAGCGGAGGTATACGAATAATATCTCTTTCGAAAATGGAAGCTCGAAACCAGCTGTTTAAATTTCACGGTTTGTGACTTCAACGCCAGAAAGAGGCACAGGACAAAAAAATTGACGAAAAAGATGATGAAACGACATATGATCTTAGAATAGAACAGCTATCATCTATATAGTATTCGGCAAAAAATATATCATCATTTGTTCAAAGCTAACAGGGCATTAAAATTAATGATGAGAAATCCTGCACTTTTTCTTCAAAGTTGGCTCGTTTGAAAAATAATAAAGTACACTTTTTTTCTTCTTCTTCTTTGGCACTCAAAGCATCATATTGTGTCTTTTGCCTACTGTTAAAAATTGTCTTTTTTACGATCGGGTTGTCGAGGACTGGTCGATTAGAGTTTTTGTTAACTTGATTTTTTTCTTGTAAATGCGGGCAAGATATTCAAAGAAATTTACCTATGTGAGTACAGCAGATATGCGCTATTATTTTGGCATTTTTAATTTTTTTCTTTGGTTGAGAGTCATCTGCTCTGTTATTTTAAAATATTTTTTTAAACAAGAGATGATTAATCACACTGGGTCTCTTTCAGTATGGTCTCGTCTATGATAAATGGCTGTACAATTTTCAACTATGAGTAATCACATCATTGATGGATGTTTCCTAATAAGTCAAAAAATTAACTTTTCATACATTTTCAATAGATACATCCATGACATCATCTTATAAATAGTGAATGCAAATGTTTCAACACTTTATTGCATTATTCTATTAGTACTCAACCATTTGCGTGGTGCACCAATATTCCAGTAGAAATTAAATGTTTGCTAAGAAAAGAAGAAGTTCTAGATTTGATTTGTTGAAGATTATTTAAAAATCATAAAACGCGTATTCTGTGCCATGATGCTTTATTGTTTTTTACATTTATCATTGTTCCAAGACGACACTGTTTTTGTCAGTTTATCTCATACAGTAAATCAATCTTATCTCTTTCAACGGGCAATACAAGCTACCAAATTGAATTCTCTATATTAGGAAGTTATATTTATTATGAAGCTCTCTTTATTAAGATGCCAAATATTTTACAAAAAAATATATATATATAACATATCAATCTTAATGTTTTTATGAGTATATATTTAAAAATTGCGTTGGGTTCTAAAAAAGTTCGGTATGCATTACGGGACCTTAACACTCATGTGGTAACTGATTTTGAAAGAACAAACCTAACATGAGCCAATGTGGCCCATGGTGAAACGGAAATGCATGGTTAATTTTTTTTTAAATTTATGTTAAGCAAATCAGAGTATTGGACATTGAAAATACATATAAAATATAATAAAAAATGCTTATAATATTAAAATGAAATCACAAAAAAGGGACACTTAAATGTAAGTACATATTTAAATATCTTTTGTTTGATACTCTGTTCTTCTTTTGATTGGGAAACGTGGAGATGGTGATTATAAAAAGATGTGTAATGTGTCTCCTATTCCAAATCAGATAGAACAGGAAAAGTCGTGAATCCTTTTGTACTTCTTTCCTCATAGAATACTTCCCTTCTCGTTAATTCACAAATGGAAGAATTCTATCTAGCAAAAAAAGTGAGTTAAATGCTTTTTCTAATTTAGAGAAAACCAAGCGATGTTTATGCTACTTGATATGCGAGCCATAAACTGGCTATTATTATTTTTAAATGAAAGGACCACTTCAGTGGCAATTTTTGTTCATATTTTATTAATCATATAAACATTATTACTACATTATTTCATATTGAAATAATGCATATTATATTATTGCATTATATATATATATATATATATATATGTATATATACTATTGTGTCCAAAAAATAAGACCAGTTCGAGAAGATGGTATTTCAATTTTTTTTTTTTTTTTAGGTTGTTGGCACTGTTCTTGACATATTTGTGAAATTAGACATCAAAATATTCATTAGAGCTTGAGTTACGCTTGGTTTTGTGAAATGCTAAAACTGATTCCGGCGAATTCTGAAATGCCTCTTCAATCGACTCAAAACGTTTTCTCCGGTATCTATATATATATATATTTAGGTATAATCAATTTTTAAATATAATTAAACATTACAATAATTATAATTTTTCAATTATTTATAAAGTACAATTTATTTTCTTAAAAATATAGTTTATTATAAGTTATCAAAGATAATGTAGCCAATTTCTCAGAACTTCAATAATTAAAACTTGAAATAATGCACGCGTATTATTATTTAAAGAATTTTAATAAATTTACGTAGGCATTTAAATATTCATATATGTTATTGAAATTATAAATATTTCATTTAAAGTTTTGTATAAATATTTTAAAAATGGAGCATAACTCATTTCTAATATATGATAACTAGATCTTTATTTAAAACACTGATATCAAGCATCTCAATTATATAGGAATTTTTCCATAATTATTTTAATGAACTAGTATTATAGAAAATGTCTGTGTATCCGAAACCAGAAGGCAATTTATACATGTTTATATGCATATATATTAATATTAATATATTTAAATTGCTCTAGGAATTGAAAAAAAAAAAAATTAACTCCAGTAGGTATAATACTTAATTTTAAACTTTGCCAAAAATGCAATTTAAAATAATCGTCCTAATAATTGATTCCACTAACAATCGTTTCTATTTCTTCAGTTTCTTTCATAAAAGCTTTACAGATACTTCGGTTAATTAAAAATGAAACTTCAGTAAAAGAATTTATAAATAAAAGATGCTTAACGAATAAAAAAAATGAAAACTATAATTGAACTCAGAATCCAATCTTTTGTAGTGGTGGTAAACGAATAATGTCTCTTTTGAAAATGCAAGCTCGAAACCAGCTGTTTAAATTTCACGGTTTGTGACTTCAGCGCCAGAAAGAGGCACAGGACAAAAAATTGACGAAAAAGATGACGAAACGACATATGATCTTAAAATAGAACAGCTATCATCTATATACTCTTTGCAACAAAAAAAAATATCATCGTTTGTTCAAAAGTTAACAAGGCATTAAAATTAATGATGAGAAATCCTGCAATTTTTCGTCAAAGTTGGCTCATTTGAAAAATAATAAAGTAATTTTTTTTTCTTCTTCTTTGGCATTCAAAGCATCATATTGTGTCTTTTGCCTACCGTGAAAATTGTCTTCTTTACGCTCGGGTTGTCGAGGACTGGCCGATTAGCGTTTTTCTTAACTGGATTTTTTTTTTTCTTGTAAATGTGGCCAAGATTTACAAAGAAATATACCTGTGGGAATAGAGCAGATATACGTTATTATTTTCAATTTTTTTTTATTTTGTTTTGTTTTTGTTTCTTTGGTTGAGATCATCTCCTCTGTTATTTTGACACATTCTTTTAAATAAGAGATGAATAATCACACGGGTCTCTTTCAGTAATGTTTTCGTCTATGAAAAATGGCTACACAATTTTTAACTATGAGTAATCACCTCATTCATAGATGTTTCCTAATCAGACAAAAAAGTAACATGCCATACAGTTTCTACTGATAACTCAATGAAAAACATCTTATTTAAAGTGAATATGAAAGTTTCAGCGATTTGTTGTATTATTCTATTATACATTTAATTCTTCGCAATTCAATCATTGCGAAGGTTGCAGTACAAATTAAATGTTTTCTAAGGAAAAAAAGATGTTATGGATTTGATTTCCTTCTTCTTTTGTTGAAGATTACATTAAAAGCTATAAAAATGTGCTCTTTGCAAAAATAGTACTTTTAATCGCTGTTGTAGCATTTTTGTTCTCACGGAAAGAGTTTTGGTATTTCATTCCCACTATTGAATGTTATTTGACAAGTATATAATAACAACCCCTCACTCTAATTTGACAGAATACGGCAGTCAAGCAGTATTGTGGATAGTTATATTACATGCAATTTGTGTTTCGTAATAATGAGAACAACCTGTCACTCAAATCTGATAACAGATGTTTGGCATCATGTGTAATGAAATAGCGAATGCCTGTGCTCGATGCAAGGGTTGAAATAAATATATATTGAAAATGGACTACACCATGACTTGTTCCGTCGGATTTGTTGGTAGACCACGAGCAGTGAAATGTGTACTCAATGAGAAAGGAGGGAAACTGAACCCTCCTTTACGGGAAACTTGAATCCCTCCTTGACGGATTTTCTTAACACTAGGTTTTTTGAAGAAAAAAGAGAGACAAGTACTGAGAAAAAGTGGAATATAAGTGTTTTTTTTTCTGAAAGTGACTGAATATGCCGGCTAGTTTCCATCTGTTTTTTAAAAAAAAATGAAACAGCTATGTAAAAAATATTTTTTAAATAATTGGAAATACAATCCTATTACAGTTATTTTGTTACATAAAAATAAAATTTTGCCTACATTTGGTGGCATTAATTTCTTTTCATTTCAAAAAAACGTAACTATTATTCATATAAATTTAAATAATTAAATAATACAATATATTAATAAAATTTTAAAATTAAAAATGTAAACTACTTTTTTATATTTCTTCACTTCTTACGAATTAACATTGTGAAACATGCTTGATTAAATGGAAAACTTGGTGAATCTTCTTAAAGCTCGGGTTGGTTAAAGCTTTTAATTCGTGGGTGTAATTTAGACATTAGAATGGGTGGTTTAACAAAAGAGTCATTGAATTATTTTGAGGGATTTTTGGTATTGGAGTTTTATTTGTAAGAATCCATCTAACTGCATAACGTAAATATTAACAGATAGCGTTTAAGCGGAAATGCATGGTAAATTCTTTTAATTTATGTTAAGCAAATCATTATATTTGGACATTGTGCAAATACATATAAAATATAACAATAAATGCTTATAATAATAAAATATATACAAAACGGGACTTAAAAAAAAGAGCATGTTTAAATAATATATTTTTAATTGATATACTGGTCGTCTTCATTAGCGTAACAATTCTATGATGGACCAAGGCCATCTACCTGCTGACAGATTTTTGAGACAGATAATTTCTTTAACTGAGTAGGGTTGTAAGACCTGTCCCCAACGTTCTAGAGCCATATTAGATTAGTACTTATACTAATTACTTATGATTTAAAGTGGATTCTGAACCACTACAGATATCCATGACATCGCCGGGACTCGAAACTGAAACCTGTGGTACTAATCGCCATAGCGCTAGTCACTCGGTCATCAGGCCCCCTTTTAATGATGACCTCATTTAAATGTAACTGGTTTCTTCGTAAAAATTTCAAGCATAAAATGGCTTTGACATTGGTTTTTTAAAAAAAAGATATTTTATGGTCATAATAATGTTAACAACGCAACGACCGGCGAGGTAACATTAGTAGAGCCCATATTCGAATTTTCTGGTGATGTCACTGCTTCAGAAAAGCGAAGACTCTTTTATAGGAATACTGAATCGGAAATCCATCTTTTATCTTATGAATAAGCTTCGAGTAACTGTGTAAGTAACTTTGAACATGTAATTTTTAAAGAATTTCATTTAGTATTTGTATTATTAAAATATAAATAGTTTTTTCACATAGAAAATTTAACTGCAAAATACTTTTAAGATTTCTTCTTTTAAAAAAAAAAAAAAAAAACATTATTAAAGTAAAACTAAATCACGGTCATGTGGCCTCTATATTATAGGAAAACTAAGTTTCGAGTCCTCTGACTCATCCTCGCTTCAGATACGAGATTCAAAGAAGATTCAGAAAATTCAAAATGGCGATTATAAAAATTTGCGCAATGTGTCTCCTATTGATTCAGTCGTATACAACAGGAAATGCCGTGTAATCTTTTTTACATTTTTCCCGAAAGAAATGCCCACCCGACGTCACTTATAGCCAATATGGTAACGCTCTGTATTTGATACCATGGTCTTCAGGTTCTATTCCTGACGGTGACTTGGATTTTTGTTGATGGTTTGGAATCCGCATTAAACTATTGGTCGCTGTCTTATTAGCTCAAAGTGTGCAAAAATAGCAGTACAGCGACAAACCAAACACTTCGTTCCTTGTTAATGGATGTTAACTCAACAAAGAAGAATATTTAGCTAAAGTGATTTAAAAATGCTTTTTCTAATTTAGAGAAAAAAAAATGTAATGATTATGCTACTTACACACATGTCCATAAATTAAGAATAATTCAGAATCACACAGAAATTGAACTCTAAAATAAAAATTTCATCTGTAGAATTATCACACGCATCTTGAAGAAGAATATGCAAATTGCAGGAAACCACCAGATTGCGCGGATAGTACGTCACAATGACGCGAATGTGAGAGAGGGGATATATAAGGAATGGTGGCAAAGAAGTAAAATTGTTCACGAGCGCTTTAAAAGCCCTTCAGTGCAATAACCGCATAGTTATGGCACAAAGCATTTGGATGATTTTTACGTGGTAGAATTATCGGACGACTGGAATGTGGACGTACCCAGCTGGAAGTATCCGAGGAACTTGGAATCGCCCAGAGTGTCATCTCCAGGCTTTGGCAACGATTCCAAGATGATGGTAATGTGAGTAGATGTAACAGCACAGATAGCCCCGAGTTACAACGCCGAATGAGGACCGGTGTTTAGCAGTTACTGCCAAAAGAAACAGACGGAGCACAGTATCAGACCTGTCTCGTCAGCTCTCTTCAGCTACCGGTACGACAGTTTCAAGGCAGACCGTGTACAGACGCTTAGGGCACATTGGTCCATATGATCGTAGGCCTGTCAAATGTGTTCCACGTACCGCAACTCAATGACGCCTGCGATTAACCTGGAGTAGAGAGCATGTATTGTGGACACCGCACAGTGTCTTGTGGGATGTTTTCCGACGAGTCCAGGTTTAGTTTGCAGCCTGATTCCGCCGAACTTTCATATGGAGAGCGCCAGGTACCCGTTACCACCAAGAGCGTTACCACCACCATTGAACGACACCGTTACGGTGGTACAGGATGACTTGTTTGGGGAGGAATTATTTTGGTTCCAGAACTGACCTGCATGTTCAGAGTGTAACGATGACAGGCCACATCTATCGGGACGTCATTCTGGAACAGCATGTACGTTTTTTCGGGGCGCCATGGGTGCTGAATTTCTGTTTATGGATGACAACGCCCGTTCTAACCGTGCAAATGTTGTAACGAATGTCTTCAATTGGAGGATATCACCCGTATGGATTAACCAGCATACTCACCGGACTTGAATCCAATAGAGCATGTGTGGGGTATACTTGACCGACGAATTGAAGCCCGTCAACCCCCTCCCACCTGTCAACCGGAACTTCGGAGGACATTGCTTGATGAGTGGTGTAATATTCCCCAAGATCAGATTGATAATTTGATACTCAGCATGCCTAGGCGTTGTAAGGCCTGTATTGCATCGTCCGGGAGACATACTCCATATTAACCATCATACTAACCATGTTATACTGTTTTTTTGTGAATATGTTATTTTTGAAATTTGCTCCAGGGTGTAAAAATCGCAATTTTTATTAATTATGTCAAACATATAGCATCTTTTTTTTTGCTCTTTACTTTTTGTTAATAAATAGACTTTACAAATAAGTCAAATTTGTTTTGCTTCTGTCTCTTTTTTGCCTGAACTTCATTATCCTTAATTTATGGACATGAGTGTAATATTCGAACCGTACAAAGGCTAATTTTTGTCGAATGAGAGTACCACTTCAGTATTTGGCATTCTTAATAATTTTGACATTGTTTGTTCATATTTTTTTCATGTTTGATCATAAAATTTCAGAATTTATCGCATCCTTTTGATTATATAAAAATTATTACTGCATCACTTCATATTGAAATAATGTATAATATAATATTGCATTTTGTAAATAATGGCTTATAAATTCGTAATATTTTAATATATATATAAACATATACAATGCATTAAATATTTATAGGTACAACTAATTTTTAACTATAACTAAATATTACAATAACTATAATTTTTAAATAAATGATTAATAACATTATATTTTACCGTCAGTTACCAATAAAAATATAGACGATCTTACAAAAATTCATTTTCATTAAAACTTGAAATAATGCATACCAGTCATAATTATTTATAGAACTTTCCTAAACTTTCATAGACCTGTAAATATATATAGATATATTATTAAAATTAGAAATATTCCTTTTTAACTATTGTATAGAAAATTTATAAATTGAGTATACTTCATTTCTAATATAAAAAATTACACTTTTATTTAATACACTGATATCAGTCAGTTCAAATATGTAGGAATTTTTCCATAATTATTTTAATTAACTAGTATTAGAGAAAATGATTGTGCATACGAAATTAGAAAGTAATTTTATACATGATTATATGCATATGTATTATAAATTAGTGAGATATTTCAAATATTTTAGAATAAAAAATCTTTATCCTTTGTCCGGAACTTCAACCTTTGTAAAAATGAAATTTAAAATAATCGTCTTCTTGATTGATTCCACTAACAATCGTTTCTGTTCTGCAGTTTCACTTATTAAAGCTTCATGAATGCTTCGGTTAATTAAAATGTAACATTCAGTAAAAGAATTTATAAATAAAAGATGTTTAAAGAATAAAAAAAAAAAAGAAAATCATAATTGAGTTCAGAATCAATCTATTGTAGCGGAGGTATACGAATAACGTCTCTTTCGAAAATGCAAGCTCGAAACCAGCTGTTTAAATTTCACGGTTTGTGACTTCAGCGCCAGAAAGAGGCACAGGACAAAAGAATTGACGAAAAAGATGACGTAACGACATATGATCTTAGAATAGAACAGCTATCATCTATATACTATTTGCAACAAAAAAAAAAATATCATCGTGTGTTCGAAAGCTAACAAGGCATTAAAATTAAGGATGAGAAATCCTTGCACTTTTCGTCAAAGTTGGCGCTTTTGAGAAATAATGAAGTACACTTTTTTTTTCTTCTTCTTCTTTGGCACTCAAAGCATCATATTGTGTCTTTTGCCTACCGTGAAAAATTGTCTTCTTTACGCTCGGGTTGTCGAGGAATGGCCGATTAGAGTTTTTCTTAACTTGATTTTATTCTTGTAAATGCAGGCGAGATTTTCAAAGATATATACCTATGAGAATACAGCAGATATGCTTTAATATTTTGAAATTTTTTTAATTTTTTTCTTTCTTCGGTTGGGAGTCATCTCCTCTGTTATTTTGACACATTATTTTAAACAAGAGATGATTAATCGCATGGTTCTCCTTCAGGAAGATTTTCGTCTATTAAAGCCCTATATATATATATATATATAGGGCTTGTAATTGAAATTAAAATAAGTTCCCATAATTCTGAAATTGGTTCTCTTCTAGAAGCTTTTTATAGGTTTAATATAGGCCGACACGGTACACTATTAATATTTGTTATTGTTTCAAAACAACAACAACGCTTTCTTTGGCATGCTTTCATACATTAAATTAATCTTATCTCTTGCAGCAGGCAATTCAACACACCAAATTGATTTTTCTATATTATAAAGTTACCTACAGGAGAGGTACGTATCAAACGCTAGCATTAAGTATCAACAACATTTGAAAATATATATATATATAACAAATCTACCTTAATGTATTTGTAAATATATATTGGAAATTATGTTGTTGGTAAGGTACTTTAATGCCTTTGTGGTAATTGGCTGTGAAAGAATAGCCTTAATATAACTCATGCATATCGTAAGAAGCTATTAAAATGGGTAACCAACTGTAACAGGTAACTCAGTTTATAGCCGAATATCCTGCCTTTGGGGATTATATCGGGTGACTGATCCTCTAATTTGGGTGTTGGTGTTCGGGCTAATTACTCCACCCTGTAAAAGACCTCCGGTTCAGAATTTTCAAGAGCTAAATCAAAAAGATATCTCCCAGACGACAAGGAAAAAGAAAGTGGATTTGCGTATTCATTATCAATCGTTGCCTGACTGTTTGGATTTGTTCATGGAAACACATTGTTATGAATTTTATGTATAGCAAATATATTTGTATGAACTTATGAAGATGTGCTTATGATTTTGTGTTACAATATTTTAATAGATTTATTTATTTCTTAAACCAACATCATGCACAATAATTGATAGTTGAAATACATGTTTAAAATATCATAATATAACAGCCGATCACCCTGTTCCTGAGGATTATATCAGGAACTTGGTCCTCTAGTTTGGGGTTGGGCGTGGGACTAACTACTCCACCATGTAAAAGATTTCCGGTTCAAATATCTCAAGAGACTAAATCACAGACGACATGGAACGAAAATGGATTTACATATTGGTAATCAATCGTTGCTGGATTGTGGCATCTGATCGGATCTGTTGGAGGCCGCTTGTTGAGACGTCCTTGGCTTGTAACAGGTTGCTGTGCAAGTAAAGAAAAGAAGGTACTTTAAATCATACTTGAAAGATTCAATGCAGTACACCAAAATGTTTTCTTTTTTTTTGTTTGTTTGTTATGCAGTTTTCGACATACAAAGATATATTGAATTCAATTTTAAAACTGTTCAAAAATAAGTTGTGTATACTATTCATTTCGCTTTCTATATCATATAATTCAGTTGTATACAGCAATATATTCACAAATTTATTTTTTCGCAAATTAATGAACTATAAAAATATTGAAACAAACTAAAAGAAAACCAATAGTTGAATAGAATTAAAAAAAAATGTTCTAAAAATATATTTGTTTATATTTTAATTAAATGTGCCCAACAAATTACAAATGTTATGATAAATTATATTTAGTGCTACATCGAACAATACTTTTCAATTATTAAATTACTAGTTCACACTATATTGATTTAATTTGTTATTTTTAATTATCTATCTGCATATCTTATGTTTCTCTGTTTATCGTAATTATTTAAGCTGTAGTGGCTAAGTGGAAATGGTTTCTTTTAATTTATGTTCAACGCAAATTATAGTATAAAGCCTTGAAAATACATATCAAATGTTATAAAGTGCGTATACTATTAAAAAGGAATCCCAAAAATGTAAAATACAAAAGAACTGAAATAGAAAGCACATGTTTCAATGTCATATTTTTAATTGACACAGTGATAGTATAATTAATGTTTTAAATTATTGATAATTCAACAAGATCAAGTCTTTTTTATATTATTATGAAAAAATCTTAAAGAAGTTATAAATAATTAATGATTTATAAATATGCAAGAAACAATAAAGCTTTTCCTATGGGAATCATAATCTAATTATGTAACTGTTATTCATATACATTTAATCAATTTTATGAGTACACTATATTACTAATTTTTCAAAATTAGGAAAAATAAACTCTTTTTTATATGAACTTATAATCAGTAATCATTTACCTAACCCTACGTATCACCATTTGTAATTTTTCATGTGGCATTAATTCCTTTTCCTTTTAAAATGAGCAACCTTTTAATTATTCTCCATTCCTTTCTTTATCATCCTGCAAAGAAAGCTGTCTTTTCACCCCATTTAAATTCATTTTATTTGAAATTAAAGCATTAAAATTCCGGTTAGCTGCATGAAAAAATGCTGAATATTCCTCTCACGTAAGGCAGTACTTCTTAAAATTGTCTTTCTTTCCTATCAGACCATGTTATACTAAACTTTTTAATTTTCTTTTGTATGTAACCTTCTCTTCAGTTCTTACGTACTTCATTAACAGTGTAATGGCAGTGAAACATGCTGAGATTAAGTGGAAAACTTGGTGAATTCCCTTAAAGCTCTGGTTGGTTAAAGCTTTTTAATTCGTGGGTTTAAGTTAGACATTAGAATGGGTGGTTTAACAAAGGAGTAATTGAATTATTTTTGAGAAATTTTTTGTATTGGGGATAGATTTGCAGAATCCATCTAACTGTATATCTTAAATATTAAAGGATAAATGCTGGGTGGACATGCATGGTATCTTTTTTCAATTTTGTTAAGTTTTAGGCATTGTAAATACATAAAAAATAATAACAATTGCTTATAATAATAAAAAAAGAAATCACAAAAAATTTAATCTAAAAATAAGCGCATGTTTAAATGACAACTTTTCAATTGATACAATAGTCTTCTTCTTCATATGCCCTATGGTCGGCCATGCACCTCTGCTTTCTTGCATATTTAGAAGCAGATGTTTTCTTTTACATATTTATTGTTGTCAGCCCTATACCCCAGCACTCTCTACAGTCATATTAGGCAGTGGCCTGAATGGCACTCAGTGCCACAGATTTTTAGGTTCGATGGAATGTGTATATGGTTCGAAATCCACATTACACTGTATGTCCCAGCCTAATTACCCCAAAATGTGCAAGAACTAACCATAGAATGACAAACCAAACACTTCATCATTTGTCAATGAATTTTAATTCAATAAAGAAATAAAGATTAATTTAAAATACTTTTCTCTAATTTTAAGAAAACCATGCGATGTTTATGCTATTTAAGCAAAACATAATTTGGTCTATGAGAATCCTAATAAAAATCCGTAACTGTTATTCATACATATTTAATTAATTTTTGTGAGTACAGTATAAATTTTGAAAAAATATACTTATTTTTTTTAATATACAAATTTTATAACCATTTAGCAAAAAACTACACATACAGTACATTTCTAATTCTTCACGTGGCAATGATTACTTTTTTTCCTTTCAAAGTGAGCAACCTTTTAATTATACTTTCTTTAACATTCTGCAAAGAAGATGTCTTTTTACCTTTTAAAATTAATTTTTGAAATAAAAACACTAAATTCAGTTAGCTGCACGAAAGAACTGAACGTTAAATATTCCTCTCACGTAAGGCAAACGTAAAAATTACCTCTTCAAAATTTGTATTTCTTTCCCATCAGATATGCTTTGACGGCTTATTTTTCTTGTATGAAACCTTCTCTTCAGTTTTTCTTGCGTACTTCATTAAACACACAATGAACGTAATCATTAACGACGTACTTCATTAACGACAGTGAAACATGCTACTGGGTCAATTGGAAACTTGGTGAATCTTCTTAAAAGCTCTGGTTGGTTAAAAAGCTTTTAATTTAAGGGTGTAAGTTAGACATTAGAATGGGTGGTTTAACAAAAGTACCCAAAATTATTTTCAGAGTTATTTTTGTATTGGGGGAAGTATTTTGCATCTAAACATACACGTAAAAAGTAAAGGAAAGTGGTTAGGCTGAACTGGATGGTAAATTATTTTAATTTGTATTTAATCTAATCTTAGTATTATTATACATTGAAATTTCACATAAAATATAGCTGTAATCCACATATAATATTAGTATATCATAAAAAGGGACTTTTAAAAAATAAGCTCATATTTAAAATGATCATTTTTAAAAGATACACTGGACTTCTACTTCAGTGGCAAACGAGGAAGATAGTGATTATAAAAGGTGCCATGTGTCTCCTATTATGAGTCCAGGATATAACAAAATATATGGAAGTTGCAATCTTTTGAACACTTTCCTCAAATAATACTCTCCTTTCGTGGAAATATTATGTGAATGCTAAATTCAATTAAATTACAATTTCCATACATCTGACAAAAGAAGTGATTTTAAACCAATTTTCTAATTTAGAGGCACCCATGGAGTATTTATGTGTTTTGCAATATTCGAGCCATCAACCGGCTAATTTTTTTTTATTAATTTTGAATGATAGTACTACTACGGTGTATATTTGGAATTTTTAATAGTATTGATATTATTTGTTCATATTCTATGATTTATTGTGCATAACTATTACCATTTATTACCGACATAAACATTGTGGCTTTGCAAGCTACTTCACATTGCAGTAATGTAGTATATTTTTGTCTGTGCATTATATATTTTAATGTATTATAAGTTATAATATTGCAACAGACATACACATAACATATTAAATATTTTAGAATTTTCATTGAATTTTGTAAACATGGTCATTATTAAGTAAAATGTAATTTTAAAATAAATTATAAAGAACAATTTTATTTTTAAAAATATATCTTGGCAACAGTTACCAATCATAATGTAACCGATATTATAGAACTTCAATATATTAAAAAACTGAATAATGCATATAAAAGAAATATTATTTAAAGAAATTTAATAAATTTGCCAACATAATAAGTAAACTAAATATATATATATATATATATATATAAATAGCTATTAAGTAAATTATAAATATTTGCTTAAACATTTTATACATCGAGTATATTTCAATTCCTACAATATTGGGCCGAACATGAAAGTAGGCAGAGATCAGGCCTTTTCAAATGTTTAGAATTTTTCCATAATTATTTTAGTAAACTTTGTATTATTGAAGTGTATCCGAAATCAGAGGCAATTTTACATTGTGGGTGTATGAATGTTAATATTGAGTGAGGATATTTTAAAATATCTTGGAAAAAAAAAATTTAACTTTTACTCGAAATAATAGCAACTGTAAACAGCGCTGTCAAAATGAAATTTTTAAAGATACTTTCTTAATAACTGATTCCACTAACAATTGCAATTCTGCCATTTGCTCATTTAAAGCCTTTTGTATACTTCTGTTGAGTAAAATGTGGCACAAGCTTTAGTAGAAAAGAATTTTATAAATTAAAACAACTTAACGAATAAAAGAAGTAAGACATAATTGAGTTCAGAATCAATCTATTGTAGCGGAGGTATGCGAATAATGTCTCTTTCAGAAATGCAAGCTCGAAGCCAGCTCGTGTTTAATTTCACGCGGTTTGTGGGAAGCTTCAGCGCCGAAAGGGCTGAAGAAAAAATGACCCGAAAAGATGATGGCTCTACACATACCTGATCTTAGAATAGAGCAGCTATGTCTCTATATAGTATCTATACAGAAAAAAATCATCGTTTGTTTGAGAAAGCTAACAAGACATTAGGTAATGATGAGAAATCCTGCGCTTTTCTTCAAAGTTGGCTCGTTTGAAAAATAATAAAGTACTTTTTCTTCTTCTTTTGCTTTTTCAGCATCATATGTGTCTTTTTACCTACCGTGAAAAATTGTCTTCTTTTTACACTCTACTACGAGGTTGTCAAATGACTGGCCGATTAGAGTTTCTTAACATGATTTTTCTTCCAACTGCGGGCAAGATTTTCAAAGATATATACCTACGGTAGCAGATATGCTTTTATTATTTTGACTTTTTTACATTTTGTTTTTGTGTCTTTTCTGTTTGAGAGTCATCTCCTCTGTTATTTTGACACATTCTTTTAAGCAAGATATCATACATCACACGGGTCTTGGTCTTATGATACATCACACGGGTCTTGGTCTTATGATACATCACACGGAATCTTTTATGGTGAATTTCTTAAAGCTCACGGTTCGTTAACGCTTTTAATTTGTAGAGTCATAAGTTACTTAGACATTATAATGGCTTGTTTAACAAAAGAGTAATTGAATTATTTTAAGAAGATTCTTTGTATTGCGTATAGATTTGCAAGAGCCTGTCTAACTGTATACCGTAAACACTAAACGATAGCGCGGTTAGATGGAGGAATTGCGTTTTGGCGGAAATCAATGTTATTAGGTATTGAAAATGCATATAAATGCTGGCACAAATGTTTATAATAATGAGAAGAAATCACAAAAAAGGGATTCTTAAGAGTAAAGTACATATATAAATGACATCTTTTTTTAATGATACCGAGGTATTCTTCTTCAGTGGGAAACGAAGATATGGTGATTACAAAGATGTGTAATATATCTCCTATTGAGAGTCAGATACAACAGGGAAATGCATACGACTGGATGCAAATGTAATTTTTGTAAATGAATTTTCTACAAAAGATACTCTCTTTTCTTCGTCCAGTCCGTTTATGAATGTTAATTAAAAACGGAATTTACAGCACCAAAGGATTTAAGGTAACTTGATTCCGAAGGAAACATATGGCATTTATGCTACTTATATTGAGTCATAAACCGACTAACTTTTGTTACCATTTTTAAATGGCACATTTTCAGTGACATTTTCAATCATGTTGAAAAATTTTTTGTTTCTATTTACAGTGAATCTTTGGTGCATTTTCAGTTTACAGTATTTATTTTAAGAACAATTATTTATCCAAATAAACATTTTTACTGCAATAGTTCATATTTTTTAATGTAAGTATATTATTTGGATAAATAATTGTTCACTATAAACAGAAAAAAAAGAAATTGTGATCTATAAGCATAGAAACAAAAATTTCAACATGACCAATATTGCTAAGTGTTTCTCGATAAAAATGTTTGTAAGGAGTTCAGTGAAGTCAATAACCAAGCATAAGTATTCCATGCTGTTTTTCTGAATGAAAGCATTTACTGATAACCGCAATAACGTCATAAACATTGACGAAGAAGAGGTGCTGGGAAAACTACAAAAATTACATTTTACTAGAAACAGCTAGTGCATTTCTATTCTCGACTATCGGCAGGAGATATTATCTTTTAGCAAGCCTCTTCAGACCTGCTACACACAGCCAACTCATTAAAGCAACTCTATTACTTACTCAAATTTTTGCTGTTCAACTCTTATTATTATAGGCTTTTATTTGTTGGCATGCATTATGTCATTTGCTGCACCTAATGGCATGGAGGTTTCATTGGCAAATTTCACTCCGTGGCCATATCAAGACCCAGTATTTGTACATTAGTTAGGCCTCTTACACCAGCTCTAGGTCTTCTTAAAATAATTCAGTACTCTTTTGATGCTGGCCATTATGTCTAGCCTCCTGGCGTGCACAAGCCCAGGCTCGCCAGACCGTGTTATCATGGACCAGACCGTATTTTGGGAATGATGATCAAAAACCTTTGGAGGAATCAAACAAGATTTTTGAGAAAACAAAATATATGTAAAAAATCTTGGAAATGTAAACGCCTCTACATTATAATTCTTTTGAAAATCTTGCCGAAAAGAAGGTGTCATGTTAAACTCTGAAATCGGCCGGTCATCGGCAGCGAACTGGTACATTGACAATATATTCTTTACATGAACAAGAAGAGAAAAAAGTGTGCTTGTATTTTCAAAACATTGCAACTTTAAGATGCTGAGATTTCTCATCATTATTTTAATAATATTGTTAACGATGTTCTGGCAGACAGATGATAGCTGTTCTAAGATCTGTGTAACTTCATCATTTCGTCATTTTCTTCTGTACTTCTTTCTGGCATTGATCACAAACCGAAGCTGACTTCATTACATTTTCGAGGACCATTGTTCTTTGCACCAATGGGCAGTTACGGCTCAATTACATTTCGTGGTTGTTACTTTATAAATTCTTGCTTAAAAACTGACTGGTAACTGAAACCCTTACAAAAAACTTTTAATAAGAAATGGCAAGACAGCTTTGTCTTGACTCTGAAAAGTCAGTAAATGCTTTACATTTCATTTTGACAAGGTTGTACTGATGGCCATTTCAGTAAGAATTTTTCTAAAGTCTGTTTAAATGGCTCAATCACATACGCATGATAACAAGGCATTGCCTTCGTGCAGGAACCACGCCTCGGCTCTGGAGTTTATTAAGTATGTCCCAAACTGATTCCACTTGATGACCGAGTAACGTTGTAGATGTTTAGCTGTATTTGGAGGCTGGTGTATGTTATAACATATTATTTGCTTTACTGGTTCTTCAAGTTATAAAGAACTCTTTCCAAATATTTTCTTATATGCGTATTAGATGTTTTAATACTTATTGAAGCTAATATCGTTTTTGGTAACTATTGCTGAGATTATATTTTTAAAATAGGGCCAGATGCTGTTCCTGTTTAAGGCCATAGTGACCCTGTTTACCCACAAATTCATTGTGCAATATGTGTTTATGTTATGTTTCGACACTGGGATTTATGGCATTTGACGCAGTAATAAAATATACTATTACTACAGTAATACATTATGTTTGTCGTAATAAATGGTGCAATAAGCCATCAGTAATGTTATGAACAAATAGTATTAAATTCAGCATATGTATATCGTCAAGAGGGTAATAACCACTATAACGTCTAAATTAGAAATTATTACCCAATCCTTTTGTTGAGCTATTATTTTTGATTGGCGACTAGAAAAATTTGATGTTCAGGCTCCACGGTAGCCACCATCCGACTCATAAGACTGCAATCACCCAGCTCTTCTGGGCACACCCTTGTAGAAGTCCCAGTGTATAAGATGATTTTCGACATACTCTGACTAGTCCCCTGACATAAGCGATTGCTGAGGAAATTCAATGTATAGCTACTAAAGATTAGATTAACGCAAATTAAAATATTTCAAGCCCGGTTCAGCTTCTTTTCACGTGTAGGCCAGATGCCTCCCAATACACTCTTAAGAAGCGTCTACAGAAATCATTCCAGGCCATCTTTGTTAAACCACCCAGTGCGTGCAACACCCACGAGTAAAGGCTTTTTGGCAGAAATTCTCCTTATCTGGCATGTTTCACTGTGAAGCCGTCGTTGGCGTTCACTGTGTTGTGGCGAGAGAAGACTTTCCTTGGCATCCCAGCAGGTGGGAAAATGATTTTAAGAAGATGTTTCACGTGAGAATGACAGCGGACCTTCACGGCAAATTACCTACGAGCAAATTAATTTAGCTCAGGGTGGCTTCATCTTTCTTTGAAATATATTTTCAAAAAATAATTAAGCTCTTTTATTATCACGGACACGCTAAGCTCTTAAAAATACTCAAAGGGCTGCACTGTACTTCTACAAGAGTGATTAGCGCCAACCACATTTTCCAGGGATTCTCATGAACAAATGTTTCGCTTAAATACCATGTTTTCTTAAAATAGAGAAAAGAACCAAGCAGCTCTTGCCGGACTCAAGCGTGCCAAAACTGTATTGATGGCCCCATGTTGGCAGGTGAGCCAGGCTGCAGGACGCTGGTGGCGCAGCTGTGTGGTTCTTTGTCACACATTCCCTCCCGAATATCTGGCCTGCTTCGATGAGCCACGGCCTTGCCAAGTGACCAGGCCAACTAAGCTGACACTATAATATGTAAAAGAAAGCATCTGCTTTCTAATACTGTAAGCGAGAAGTATAAGCATTTGAAGATCAATTGTCATTATTTGTGATAGCTTATTTCCCCAGATTAGAGGCCACAGTGATTTCTTTTGCTTCATTATGAAACGATGCACGCTCTTTACAATATTTAAGGCATAAATTGAGCATTACCGTGTTCATTTTATCTGCCACGTGCTGCCCTGTTAGATCAGTTGCACAGCAAAAAATTTCTTTCAAAAACCTGCACCCATTCTAGCTATTGCCACGAGATGCTGTAACAAAATTCTGAAGTTTTCCCTTGATATCTGGCATGTTTCACTGCCGTGCCAATAATGCATGAAACTTTGTAAGAAGAATAGCTATAACACGTGAATATTCAGCCTTTTTGTCAGTAATTCAGGCAAAATGAGGAACAAGCCTGGTCTTTACTGAGTGAAAGGAGATGAATAATAAGGTTGCTCACAAGGAAGTTTCACATGGTACAATGAACAGGGTTTAGTACATAGTCATTGCTATAAAAGAAATTTCTATTTTGAAAGGTGTGTATAGCAAGTATTCTTTGATTACAATTGCCCATGGGAAAAAAGCTATGTTTCCATGTTTGTCATTAATTGATATAACTTCTTTAAGGTGTGCTTGGTTGAGTATCAAGTATATTTAAGGCATTAATGTAGCTCTTTATTGTTATTCAAGGCCATGTATGATACTTCATTTGACACTGGTTCTGTGTACACCTGCTTACATTTGACTTATGTGACTCCAGAAACCTATATTTGCTGAACACATAAAGCCATTCCAGCTAGCAAATGGGCCAAACAGAGAGCTAGATAGTATTAAAATATTTCGAAGATCAACCTTAGTTATTTGAACTGTAATTTGTAGTGAAGGTATTGTTCAGTAACAGCACTCTTGTGAACACAGGTATAAACAAATATATTTTTAAGAACATTTTTTCATTACTATTGATTAGTTTGTTCCAATATTTTATAGTTCGATAATTTGCGAAAATAGGGCTTTATTATTGCCTTACAATTATATTTATAGAAAGCAAAATAATGGTATACACAACTTTTATTTATGAACAGTTTTAAAAAGTGAATTCTCTTTACATGTGCTTCATGTGAATTTGCCACCAGGACTCAGTATGTTCTTTGCAGCACTGTACTCTGGCTGCGGGCAATCTGTACAGCGACAATCTAGCTGTGATAATATGCTGCATTCCCTTTTTGGACTAAAACACTGCAGCGACCCAGTATTTGGTACATGGTGGGTGGTCCGCGGCACCCCAGGGGACCCGGAAGTTCTGACCTCAGGAGCTGGGTGATCATTTATTTTATGATATTTAAACATGTATTGCTTATCAATTATTGTGCATGTTGATTTAAAGAAATAAGTAAATCTGACCAAATATTGTGGCACAAATAAATATGCTTCATTCATCCACACCTGTATTGCCATGCACATAAAATTCATAACAATCATGTTTATGAAAGGCAAAATCAACGACGATCTCTGCACAGGCTCTTCGTAGATCTCTTTGTTGTGCGAAAAATTCTTAGACAATAACACCGGGGTGGTAGCGAACCAGCACCCAAACCAGGCTATATCCCAGGGCTGAGGCTCTTCCAAAACTCTTCACGGCGCAGGTTACCGACAGCCGACTTTCTTGTATGCATGAGTTAGTATTCTTCACGGCCAGTTCCACCACAGTGCGCAAGGAGTGCACACCCAGCATGAGACAATGCTCTCCACAGCCCGATAAGGTGGGTTTGCCGCCTCCTCCCTGCCCTGTTTTTAAATGTACCAACTCTTGCATTATTTCCCTTCTCCCTTGTATGAAAATCAGTTTATTGTTGCTGCAAGAAGATATTTGCATGCCAAGGAAACATTGTTGTTTTGAAACAATGTAAATATTATGGACCATTATAAATATATTAGGCTGGCTAAGAAGAACCAATTTCAGAGCCCAGCCGAGGAACTTATTTCCAATTCCCACAGGCCCTATATATATATATATATATAAGGGTGCAATAAATCTTGAAGAAGAACATAGGATTCAAATTCAACTACCACTTATTTAAGCTCAACGTGTGCTTAACATTTCGAAAAAAAATTAAAAAAATTTCAAATATTAAAGCATATATGCTTGTTCACTGGGCCTCCTGTCTTTTGGCTCTGCTTCGACCCAGAATGAAATCGGGGATTAGCTCCCCCAATCGACAATTCCTCGTAACTGGCACGTAAAGAGCATTTTCACGTTGGGCAAGATGTGAGTGCCAAGGATGGCACTTCGTGCGCTTCGGTGCGGGGATTTCATCCTTAGCCGAACTGCCCCACATTCCGAGGTAGCTGTTGTGCAAATCGCCTGTGGGGCCGTCAATTCTTGCCACATATTTCTGGCGCTGAAGGTACAAACCGTGAGCTTTTCAAACTTTAGAAAAGTTATTTTACAATAATTGATTCGATATTCTGTTTTTCTTTTCTTTTCAACATGCTGTGACTCACTGAAGATATTTTAACCGCCATGGCACAGGAAACAGGCACTTGATGTTGAGGTGAAATCAATCAGAAAGAGGTGTTCATTTTCATTTAAGGTTGAAGTTCCGGATGGATAAGGTTTTGATACAAGTGGCTGTTCTCACTTCCATAATGCAAATGTGTATGAATTACTCTGATCATGCTGTTGAAACTTCCGCTCTGGCGGTTGGTGCAAAACAGTATGGGGAAAAATTCTATTGATGCAATATAATATTAATAAAGTGTAATTACATATTAGAAAATAGTAGTACTCAATTTTCTATACAACTAGTTAAAAGATATTTAACACAACTCTTCTATCTGCTGTATTTACAGTCTATGGTTCTATAGTAGTATGACTGGCTCATATTTCAAGTTTTAATGAAAATGAATTTTGCAGATAAATCCCATATTTTATTGACTGACGTATCATTTATTTAAGGGTGCTGCAGTTGATGTTTGGTACCTGATTAGCGGCTTTTTCCTTGATTATTTAATGCATTAACATCTGTTTATACTCTTTACATTAAAATATTACAATTAGCTGTATTACGAGCAGCTGACCCTCCCGCCACATTATTTCAGCAGTGATGCAGCAACTCTTTTATAATAGTTAAAGGAGTACGATAAATACACAATTTTATGATCAAACATGAAGTGGGCAAACTGATGTCAAATAAATATAGCAAATTATTCCCTCTCTCATTCGACAAAAAATGGCTGCTGTACGGTTCAGTAATGTCAGAAATAGAGGTCAAATGAAGTTCGAAGCAAATTTGATATTTAAAACATTGGCTCAAAAAGTAAGAGCATGCCCTGTGTTGACATGGCTCCACGACCTTCATGTATTACTAAAAAAGCGATGTATGGTTGGTATGATGAGTGTATGGTATGTCTTCCAGTTGTCTGTAGGCCGCTTTGGCACTGGGCTGCTGGAGTGCCTCCAGAACATGGGATCTTGAGGAATGACCACGCCACTCATCAGTCTCGATTTGATGGAGACCTTTCAACTATTATTGATTCAGGCTCCCGGCAATGCTGTTGATATCTCTATTCGTCTGTTCGGCCAAGGCGGCGTTGTGCATCCAGCCTGGCGGCACCATCTTTTGCTTCTAGGCTTTGTTCCCGAAATGACGCTCCCCCTCCAACATGACTGTCATCGTTAATCATTGGTTTCATAATTCTCCCAAACGTCTGTGAGTATGACAGTAGCGCTTCTGACTTGCGCCTGGCACTTCCTCCATCATGAGTCGGTTACTCCCAGATGTTTCTGGCTGAAAGCGGGTTGTTCTTCTTTGCGGCACTTCCGGTCTCACCGTCATCATGCTGTTACCCTTAACCTGCACGATTACTTTCGTGGTATTCACACTTCTTTACTCATTCACCCTTGCTCCATTCCCTTCTTGATACGGCTGTGTTTATTTTCTACCTTCCAGATGCGACAGACAATTCTTTGAATTTTAAGGGATTCGGTTTATTGTTCTGAGTATTCTTGAAGTATGGGCATAGTGTAAGCATATTGCCCATTTTCACTATATGAAAAGCACAGCTCTTTATTTCTTCTTTGACCAACCTCTGTTGAAGGTGAAGATGACTGATTTGTCATTTTACACACTGTGGTGCAAATGGTTTGAAGCTGCGGGTTTAACAAATGTCTATAAATCGAAAGACCTGACATCAAGCTACAGGCATTTGTACTGCGTGAGAACTCTTTTCGGGAAAAAATAACGAAAGATTTTACCGGCCTTCTACGACTGACTCAACAAGGCACATTGCACTGGGAGCACGTCTTTTCATTTGAATCTTCTGGTGTCTTCTTTTGAATCTCTTTCTCTGAAAAGCGTAACCGAAAGACTATATGCTCAGAGGGGCAACTAAGCATCGTTGTACAAGAAAGAAACCGTTGCGTAACTACTGCTGATTTTCCGGGCTCTATAAGACAAAGAGATATTTCCCGATTTATCCTTCTATAAAAGAGTCTCTGCATTTCTTTGTGTTATCACCAGAAAATTCGAGCTGTAATACACTAACATAAGCACACTTGTATTATTATGTTTCATAAATATCATATTAAAAAAATATTTATAACTATTTACGAACCAGTTGACTAAATGAGGTGCATTGTGGCGGGGAGCAATATTCGAGAGGTGATAACACCATGCATTATTTAATTCGAGGCGTCGTAGTTATCTATGATGTTCAGGAATATCACTTAAATCGCGAAGTAGCAATTGGCACAGGCATTGCGGCTCTGCTGACCCGGCATTATGCTTTAACTACTCAGTAAAAGGAAATCATCGTGATACCAATATCTGCGTCGTGATTCAAGTTACATTTGACCCATCAAGCGCCCCATTTCCTCAGTAAAAAATATATATTATTTAAACATGCATTTAAGGTCCCACTTCACCATCCTGCAGTATGAGCATTTTGTTATATATACAGCACCAACTGCCTGTGAAGGCCAAAAGGGTGTTTACCATGCATTCTTGTTAATCCCAGCCGACACATACTTCACATTTAAGACCCTCCATTTGCAAAAATCCCTCCCAAATAGTATCACGAATTACAGTATTATATGAGTTCCATTTGAGAATACCACTTGCTTGGGTCCCTGTGTGAGAGGTGCAGAAGAAGGAGTTGCAGCAAAAGAAAAGGAGACAAGCTCCTGTATATCTGGATGGTTGAAAGCTTTTCAGAGACATTTCCACGTTTGCTGCTCGATGTGCATTCTTTCACGGCATAACCATGCGGATAATTTAAGCGAGCTGGCTCCACGAGAACGGTAAAAGAAGAGGCGAGAAAAATCAAACTCCGGGTGATCAACCACCGCATTAATTACAAATCTATTTACATGCGTAGTTAAATACTATTCTTATAAAAATGGTTGTTACAATTTTAGGAACTTTATTAATATTGACTAATTATTAAATTTATATTAGTTATTTTTTAATTTCAGTTCAATGAATGAGAGCTTATTTTATATGTGGCTGGCTGGCTTTATGACTCTGCTCCAATGGGAGCTAACCGTTTCGCACGAGAACGAATCTTCTCGCTCAGAAAAGCTATTCCTCTCTCTACTGCTTGAATATCCGTCAGGCAGACTAGATTCCAGAAGGGTTCGGTTCCACCTCACTATTGGGTACACTCGTGATCCCAGACTGTCCATCGCAGTCTCAGTCATTCTGCTCATTAATGATATGGCATCTGAGCAGGTAGCTCATTAGCCACAGAAACAGGCCATGCCTCCATCCTGCCGGAAGTGGACCGTCCCGACCATATACTTTGTCAAGCCTTTATTCAACAATTGAAGGTGTGCCAAACTCTTTTCCATGTCTTTGGCTGCGATTCAAAGACCTGACTCTGGGGAAGTAGTAATCTTCAAGCCTGAAAGAAGAGAAATCAAGTATCTTTGCTCAGAAGCCCATTGTCGCTCGTTAATTTTGAGAACCAAATGCAATATTTGGCAAGCATATTCGCAAATATGTTTTCATGTGGAGTTATCAGAAGCTGTATGAAGCAAATTTGACTTAGCTGGCCTCCAACGAGTTACTCACCCGGTGCCATGGGCAGCCTTACTGAAGACCCTTCGTTTATTCGCTCTTGGGGCATGTAAAATGGCTGAGAGTGACTCTCAACCGAAAATGAGAGGAAAAACAGAGCAAGCCAAAAAAATTCAAATGATGTCTCCTTTCTATTCCCACGAATTCTATTTCTTTTGTAAAATCTTATTTTGTCAGAGATTAAAAATGCTAATCTATAACTTTTGTATCTTCTGACAGGCTAAAAGCACAGCTGTGCTTTTGAGTAGCAGAGAAGGAAGCCACCGGGGGGCCCTCTGCCACTTTCAAGCCCGGCGAAAGAGTGCCGGACATCTTGAGCAATGCCTTATTGCTGAACAAGCTGCCTGTTTTTGTTGCAAAATGCCAGCTGTTATTTTAGGTCGTATGTCGTTTCGACCTCCCAAGCATTTGTCCTGACCCTTCTTTCTGGCTCATGAGGCTGGCTTAGTTTTCAAACAGCTCAAGAGATGCCACAAGGTTGGTTCTGGCTCTTTCATTTTATTTTACAATTGCTTTTTTGTTTTATTGCTGCTTTCGAAGGGCAGAGAGATGTCTAAGAAACAAATGAGCTGCAATGATGAATGGGTAATATTAGGACGACCAACCCCAAGTGGTACGGCAAGTTAAGTATTATACCTACTGGAGTTGGCTCAGTTATAGAAACAATAACAATGAAATATTATTACTCTGCACAAGCAGTAAATGCGCTGGTTTCAGCACAGGCATTTTCACACAATATAGTTCATTGAAAGTAATTATGGAAAAAAAAGTCGTATACAATGCTGACCAGTGTTTTTAAAGATCTAGTTATCTACTAGAAAAGCTTGATTTTAAAAAATATTTCTACAAGCTACAAATAGCTATTTCCAATTTCAGTAACATATAGTGTTGCATTTTTTACACAAATTCTTCAAATAATATACACATTCTTTCAAAGTTTCCAATATTAGAATTCGAGAAGCTAGACACAGCAACTATTATAAACATATTTTTAAAGAGGAAACCAGTTAAAGCATTTTAATGTTGAAAATTTAATTATTAACGTGTTTATTGATGACTACAAGGTATAAACTATATGCTGCTGCTGCCAGATACCGGAAAGCATTTTGACGTCGATTGAAAAAACTCAGGAATTAGCCGAATCATTTACAGCACGACTGAAAACCCAATAATCAACTACAAACTGAGGCTGCCATACCAACTAAAAAGAGCTGCCAGTCCCGGACAATATGCTTTGCTGCCCTTATAATGCATTAATATATTTGCATTATTTCAAATATGTAATGTAATAATATGTTATATGATGTAAAATGATGCTAATGCTCTGCAGCTTCAGGCCCCATGATGATATAAAATATGGCAAAAAGCCAGCCGACCCAAAAATGGCTCACCTTATCAGTATCAGCTTTGAACTCTAGAAGAGAAAAGAAACTCACTTTGCTGGAGCAAAACTAACATTTATGTGCTGGAAGAGAAGCTGTCTATGAGGTGAATTCACGGCATTTATCTGATTTGGGTAGAAACACATTACGCGCAATCTCTATTTCCAATCAAGATTGACTATTTAGATGTCCTTTTTATATTGTTTCATTGTATTATGGCATTTTTTGACTTTTATTTTGCTATGTATTTTCAATGTCAACAACCTGTTTGCTTTAACATAAATTTAAAAGGAGCCAACCACATCTTCCATTCTCATGAATACTTTGATTTAACAAAAACCACATGATGTTGCTGCTGGCTGAAATGGCACACTGATTGCACTTTACTCATAAAGCAGATAGGTATGTTATATACCTTATATTTTTTGTAAAATGACACATCTTAAAAGAAGAGCTCATAACAAGCTGCAACTTCCCAATCAGAGGGGAATTCGAACTGACCCTTGACTGCGACCGAAAAAGATAGATCTGGATTATATGAATAGACTGACAAGCTGGTATCTTTAGGCCCAACGTTCAAACCTGTGGAAACTTAATAGCTAAGCGACATGATGTGCTCCAACAAATCAGAACTCTTCTTATGTCAAGGTAACACCATTTTGCCAGAATCACATATTCTTAACATTATTCTAAGAAGGAGTACCTGTTATTTAAAAACCTCATAATCAAATATATTTCATGATCTTCCTTGAAATGTATTGACACAAATTTTCCGTGAAGGTACAGCCATACTGAAAGAATTTGAAACATTCTTTGCTATTATTCATTTTTAAATGATATAGTTTTTCAATCTAGCACAAAAGATGGCCTCATTTAGAGATTGAAGCGGCCTGAAAGTGTGTGTGGACGTGTTTGCGGTCTGCCTCTATTAAATCTAGTATTTTCTGAAAAACTCATTGCAAAAGAAATGATCATTTGATAAATGAAATATTTGAAATTTTATCAACATGGGCTAAGCACATTAACAAATTTAGCTATGTATATCCTTTCTCTGAGATGTTAGAAACTAAAAGGCTGTGTTTCAGTGACTCAACGCATGCACTAGATGCTATTATTTTGTAATGCATCCCATCATATGCAAATTGGGATAATGGAAGTTCGAACAAAGAAGAGACAGAAACGAATCCAAATTTGACTTATTTGTAAAGAGTCCCTATTTATTAAGCAAAAGGTAAAAGGCAAGAGATGCTATATGTTTGACCTGTTAATAAAAATTTCCGCGATTTTCAATCCTGGAACATTTCAAACAAGAACCTATTTACAAAAAACAGTATAACATGAGTTGCGATGTTACACGCTATGCAGGTATGTCTTTCCCGGACAGTGTGGGCCTTACAACGCCTAGGCATGCACGTAAATTATCAATCTGATGCTGGGAATATTTACATCACTCATCAATTGCACTCCGAAGTTCGGTTGTGACGCGGGTGGGAGGTTACGGTGGCTGCAATTCGTCAGCATATCCACACATCTGGCTCAAATCCCGGCAATGCTGGCACCAATTTCTGGAGATTGAGCATTTACTTCCTTTTGACGAAAGGACTAGTATTATACAATATTTGTCTTCCCGAAATGTTGCTGTCCCGTCAGATCTTGTTTCAAATAAATAAGTAATATCTATAAGTGCTATTCTTTTTACAAGCCCTACCCGCTGGCTGGTGGCACCAATGATTGCTGAGTGACAGCCAGTGCACCTGGGCTTCATACTGAAGTCATTGAGCTGCTGGTCATCATCACCGTGTGCATTTGTCTGCAGGTTATGCGGGCGACAGTATGCGGCAAGTGGAACATCCTGACAATTTACCGAGCATATGAATAATATGCCTACTAAGCGTCTGGCACAGTGCCAGCAGAGAACTGTCGTACCGGTAGCTGAAAAGCTGACGTGGGTCTGATGCTTTATTAACTCCGACTGTTTCTTTTGGTAGCAGTAACTGCTAAACCACACACGAGTCCTCAAATTCGGCATTGTAATAGGGAGACCTGTGCTGTAACATCTACTCACATTCACCATCATATTGAATAGTTGCAAAGCCTGAAGATGACACTCTACCTTTGCGATTCAAGTTCCTAATATTTCACCACCTTGGAATGCGTACACATTCCAGTCGTCCGATATTTAATTCTACTGCACGCGTAAAAATCATCAAAGTGCTTCCTTTGTGCCGTAATCCAAGCGGTTGTGCAGCTGAAAGGCTTTTAAAGCGCGTGTGAACAATTTTTACTTGCTTTGCCACCACTCGCCCGCCTATACCCCTCCTCACACACTCTCGTCATTTGTGACGTACTGTCCGCTGCCATCTGGTGGATTCCTGTACTTCAAATAGAATCTCCTTCAAGATGTGTGTGATGAATTTCTCCAGGCTGATACTTTTTTGAAGTTTTGGAAGTTTAATTTCTGTGTGATTCTGAATATCCTTAATTTATGGACATGAGTGTATATCTTGCATTTAAGGTATAAAATTCTATCTTTACATTAACATAATTTAAAATCCCTTTAAAAGCAATGCAGTTTATTAATTCTTTTTACTTAAAAATTGATTATCTTTTGTGTCTGAGAGCAGCTGATATAGTTTAAGAAATATAATTAATCTCAATAGTGCTTATTCTAAAAATAAAGAGAAAATCAAACTTATATTAAAAGAGTCACTTAAGCTTTGGGAAAAGCTTTATCTCGTTTTAATTGGCACTGGTAATAAAAGTATTTGCTCTGTTGCAGAAGATAATTTCCAACTATTTGGGATGAATCAATATTTCTTCAAATTATGGATTGCAATCACGTTGGGAAAGCCTGAGATATTGCTGAGGAGGCCATAATGTACTTCTTAACTCAGTTTAGCATAAATAAAATATGCTTGCTTTTTAAATAAAATTATTTTGGGTTGGCTTGAAATTAATATCGGTTCCTGGTGAAACCGATGACTATTATATTCACTGAATCTAAGAAATATCATGAAATGATAAAACTGAACTTATTTTGCCTTGCTAATTCCCAATTAAAGTGAAAGTAAAACTATTTTTTTGTGGAAAATAGATGCATTTGTGGAGTAATCACAAGATCAGCACCAAATTTCTTGATAGTGTGCAGGTTGGGCAGCCACGAATAGGAAGCAATACGTAA
>BPLR01000125.1:142500-212702 GCA_021605095.1 Caerostris extrusa | reverse complement strand
ATTACGTATCACTGCTACCTAAATTTTAATTTCCAGATCATAGCAATAATGTCTTCACGTCTCAAATCAATAGTATTAATGATTTAATCAACTTAAATTTATAACCTTATTGTATCTTTTTTTTTTTTTCCTTTGAATGATGTCAGTGACAATATATGTGTCGAAATAGCAAGTTTGAATTAGAACATCATTCCTTCAGTGAATTTGAATTTTAGTAAAGACTAAGTTTATTATTTTGAATACGGAAAAATTATAAATCAAAATAAGCTAGTATATGGGTACACTATTATTAATAATATAGTCGAATTTACTACTTTTTACGATTATTTAAGTGGAACTAACACTGATCCGTATATAAAGTATGCGATTTATTTTACAAGTTCATTTTTTTTATGTTAATTGTTGTTTGAAATAATTAGCCGAAGAAATAACTTACAGATATAATTAATCTTTACAATACTAAATTTTTTAGTGTAGTTTTTAATTATTATGAAGCATAATCCTAATACTATTATAATTATCATTTATGAGAAATACATCTTATTTTGTAATATTAGGCTTATGATTTTAAATTACCGATTAATGATTTAGTAAAATTTAAAAAGAAATTGATTACTTGAAATAAAATCATTTATATGTACCATTTTTTTTGTTCAAAATACAAGTTTTGAATTCAACAGTAATCAAAAATTTTTTTTTTTTTAAATGAAGTTACTGAAATTCCAGGTTATTGGTAAAATTTCTGGATTTTAAAGTTTTTATACAACAAAAATCTATTAACTTTTAATTTAACTAACTTTTTTTTTTTTTTTTCTTGAACCTTTTAGAGAATTAACGTTTGCTTTTCTGTTAGTTTTTATATCTTATTGGATATAAAAGTATTAAATTTCTGTACTTCTTGTTTTAATGTTAATAAAAAGCCATTAATTTTATGAGCCCGAATCATTATTAGGAAAGTTTTTGTTTTAAAAAGGGTATCATTGAAATAATGAATTGAATAAGTGAGAAATACTTCAGCTTTCTTGTGTATTTGATATCAAGAAATTAAATACACGAATATACCTCAACTTTAAATGAATCTTTTGTTATGTGTAATTAGATAATTTATATTTTTTTTTTTTTTTTTTTTTTTAGAAAGCTAGCGAGTTAATAAAATTGAAAGTACTTCATAAAAATGTTTAAATGCAATGCTGCATATGAATTAATTTAAATCGCAATGCAATGCACTGCGCTTTTATGGTACTTATGACAAGTGAAAAATTTAAATATAAAAGCAAATTTTTTTATGATAATCTGATAAGAAATTAATATATAGCTTATCGGAGAACAATTTTGTTACTAAGATCTTACTCACGAATATCTTGTTTTTTATAATTCAGTATATTAAATTGGACTGCATGAAGGAAAATTTTCGGCATAGGGATATAACCATAATTTACTTTTAATAATATCATTAGTCTTTCTTATATTTTTAAAAGAAAATTATTTTTAAGAAATTCTGCAAGATATGTTTTATTTGTGAGAGTTCCAAATAACGATAATTAAAACTTAAAAACAATATTTTTAATTGGAGTCCTTCAATAAGTAGAAAAATGAAAATGTATTAAAATTCACATCATAATAATTATGAATTATGTTAAATGTTATATCTGTAATCGTCAGATATCTCTAAATTGGTTATATTGATTTTGAATATAGATATTGAAGCTACATTCCTCCGTTGCCCGGCATTTTTTTCATCGTTTGTCTCCGAAGCAGTTGATTCAGTTTTGAAAATTTATTTTTTACTGATAACATGAACATCAATTGGAATTTCAGATTAGATATGGGCTTAGACTTAAATATATATCGAGTTATTACCCAGGCCTTAGGCAGGAGTATGCCTTATCAATTTTTGGCCTGTTTAGCAACTAGTGTAGCAAGTAAATCAAAAATGTTTTAAGTTGTTGGAAAAATATTGAAAAAACTTGTATGTAAAATTAATTTGTTATTCATTATTAATTTTTTTCTAATGGAACAAAACTTTTAACTACTTTTGATGGCTGTATCAAAAAGAAATCCTTCTTAAATGCTATATTGTATAATTTATTCTTAGTGAAGAAAAGTTTTGATCAGATCAGCATCAACTAGAAATTTTCAAATTCAGCATTTATATTTTTCATTCAGATCAACTGATTCAAGTTTAATTTTTTTTTTTAGCTATGGCAGACAGTGGTAAACAACCCCCAAGGGGTAGAGGTCGAGGACGTGGAAAGAGAGGACGTCCAGAGCAGCAACACCAACAACCTCCTCAGCAACCTAGGAGACCTGGTGAAGGAAATGGGCAACAAATGCCCCAAATGCCAATCCCAGTAAGAAATATAACATATATCTAAAAGTTATATCTACATTTGAAACATGCTGAACATTACCGATTTGTCACAAAAACTGATTTCGAACAGTTCACCCTTCTCTTTCTCTGACAAACAAAATATTCTTTTTGAGTTCCATCCCGATAGCTTTAAATTGATCTTCCATGTGTGTACAGGCATGGATTTTGAGTGTTTTCGTTTAATAAGATGCTTCTAAGTAAATATAAAAATGTTGTTAAGTAATAGTTATCTATTATGCATTGATTTGTAATGTTTGCACAATTCACCATTAAATGTTTAAATTCTAGGATCACTTTTTGCATATTTTATCTACATCACTTTGCATATGAGAAAAAGGTACCCATTTTTTTATATGATTACCTCTTAGGAAATTTATTTATGATAGTTGGACTGTATTGTCAGGTAGCATACTTGGGAAAACTTCTGTCAGGAAACCTGACTGTTAATTTAATTTGATTCTGCTTCATGGTGTTCATAATCAAGCCTCTTTATTTCTGAAAGGTCTAGCTTAGAATTTAGGTCATTTTGGGTGAAGGGTTGTATGAAAAAAAAAATCTTTTAAACAAGAATATCAAATTCTGTTCTGCAGAATTATTTTTAATCCAGATATGATTATTTTGGAATTTTTTTCTTATAAGTTTCCTATAATTTTTTTTCATAAAAATTATTAGATTTTGCAGAAAATTGCTTTTTCTTCATTCAAGAAATAAGTGTAAATAAATGTAGTTTAATTTTTTTAAACAAAATTCTCAAATGTATTTATACAAGTATATTTTATGTGTGTATTACATTAAAAATTTTGCAAAATATGCAACTTTAAAGTTATAAAGCATTTTTTATTAAATCATTTAATTTTATCCTTTTTAATCGTGGAATGTAATTTTAATTTAAATTATTTGCATCTTAATAAATAAGAGATTAGCAGATATATATTCTGGGATATATTTAGTACAAATAAAGGAAATTCACTTCAATTGTTTTGCAAGAACTTTCGTGATTTATTAAGTTTTTCAGATTTGTCAGACATTTTTAGATAAATGTAAAATTGTGTAAATGACTTGATTTTTATTGCAAACTTCTAAATTTCTCATTAAGTTAAATTAAATGCTTATGAATTTGTATTTTATACATCATACCAACATTATCTCTCCTTTTCAAATTGGCTGCTCTCCATCTACTAGTAGAGCTCCTACTTATAATCTTTACATTGATATGTCTGAAAAAAAGTGATTCCTGATGGTCTTCAGGCCTCTTCCTTAGAGGTTATTATTATAAATTACCTTGGTTCTGAATGGATCCATATTTGCAAAGATGATTCTGCGTGTAATGGAAATACTGGTTCCAAGTCTCTATTGTAAAGCATATTTTGAGGAATCATATGTAGTTGGTCGTAATGCCTCAGTTTTGATGCTGAGATTTTAAACCTTCTTGAATGCAAATTTAAACCTTCTTGAATTAACTACTAATCTTAATAAAGCAGTTATCTTGATTGATTCTCAAGCTGCAATCTTGGCAACTGCGTCCTATATACCCAGTGATTGCTTCCTTGTTGAAGAGCCTAAGATAAATCTGTCCAATGAATGCAGTTGCTTCTGGCTGGGAGATTGTTTTCCAGTGGATTCCCAGCTATTGTGTGATACCTGGAAAGGAAAAGGCTAATCTTGACCAAAAATGGTTGTCAGTTACCACAGCTACAATTTCCTTTATCCTTTCATCAAGTTAGTTCCGAGTTTAAGAAAATAGATAGATAGACCCTTAAAAACAAATTTACAAACTCCTTTCAACTGATAAAACGAATATACTTGTTTCATCACCCATCCCAATGGACTTGCCCCATGCAGTTTTTACACTAAATTTCTGACTCTTGACAGGACATTAATTTTCTTAATAAACACTTGGCATAGCTACTAATGATCTCTGTCCTCGTCAGGTGAAGCCAAGGACTTTTTTACGTTTGACAACATGCACTGTACTTGATTTTGACTTTTAATTCTGACAACTTTACCAAGGCTAGATATTATTAGACTCGAATTCTTATGGCAGTTTGATGTAAGGAAAAAAAGGCTTGATATATAAATTTTTCGTGAATCAATTTAAGTTACATAGCTTAAAGAATGTTTTTTTTACTTTTTGTGGTTTTTACATTTAGATCGATTCTCTTAAGATCTTAATCAATTGGAATAATATATAATTTATTATTTGTTGCATATTTATATATTGTTATATTCCTTATATAAAATTTGACTTAACTAATATAACATTCAGCTTACTGCATTTTTAAAAAAGTGACTAAATAATTTAGATTAATTTAATTTTCTTAACTAAAAACAAATGTTATAAAATAACTTTAGGAATTTATAATGCATTATAATTTTCATTTTAAGAATGGTAAAGGGCAAAATAAAGTGATTGTTTAAAAAAAATTGGGTACTTGCGTATTAACGCCACCTCAGCTACAGATTTGGTGGTTTTTAAGTGGCGCCAATCTACACTTAAAATTTTTGTGACAAATCATGAAATATATAAAACACGTTATTTAAAAACAAAGTAGTCAATCGGATTTCGGTGGAAAATAGGCCGATATAGAGTTTAACATAGATTCAAAACAGTCTCTATTTTGGTGCATTGGCAGCTTTTTATTGGCATGTTAGCGCAACTTCTGCTGCGGTGGCGTTAATACGCAAGTACCAAAATTATCATTGATATGACATATAAAATAGATTGAGTGTAAAAATATCTTTGATGTTGTAGAGTGACGTTCACCCAACTCAGCAGCCACAACGCAGAACTCATCGTGGTGCTCCTCGTGAGGATCCTCCTCCTGAGCAGCCCAGCGTAGCTCGTTCTCAAGTTGAAAGTTTAGAGAGCAGCATGGCTGCTATGAGCATGCGACAACCAGAAGGTGGAGAAACTTCTAGAGGTGGCCGAGGACGTTCTCGAGTTCTAGATGATAACACTAGGCCAAAAAATTGTGCAGATAAAAGAGGTAATTTTTTTAAAATATACTATTTTTATCTGTAGATATATTTAAACAAGTATTTCATAAACTAAATATACAAGATTTGTAGAAAATTGTGGCAATGTTTTTGTAATAATTAAAATTATAAGTTATGTTTTAGACTTGTTATTTTTCTAGCTTGAAACTAAAAAGTAAGTTCTAAAAATATTTTTAGACCCAAGATATTTATAAATATATCTAATTCTTTTTTGAAAATCGGCTCAGTGATGGTTTTAATTAAATTTTATTAAGCATCAAAAAGTTCATAAAGAAATAGTGGCAGAAAAGTTACTTTCTAAAATTCATTTTAAGATTATTCATTTTAGTTTCAATAGTATACTAAAATTGTCGTACTAAACATGTCAGTACATAAAATTGAAATACTAGTTAATATGTTGTGTAAAGCGGAAAAGTTTTTAAAAAAATCCTATTATCCTTCTCTATGTGATCATCTAGAACAGGGGCCACTCGGCCATTCAGGCCCCTGTTATTTTATCGTAGAAGTCACAATTTTTTTGTTGAATCTACTTGAAGAAAATCGTTTTTCCTTATTTGTAACCCAGTATAGCAGGGGTCTCCAAACTATGGCCCGCCAGTGTCAACAATCCGGCCCGCGACAGCGGTAGCTTATTGTTGCTGTAATAATTTGGATTAAAAAACACATTAAAACACTAGAAATTATAGAAAATGGCAGAAAATTAAAACGGATTTGGTCCTTGGTACTTACTGGAGTAATCAATATGGCCCTAAGGCTGGAAAGTTTGGAGACCCCTGATCTAGAGCAAAGCAGTTGGCATAGCCAGAACATCCCATGATATTAAACCTCCATCATAGGATTAGTGGGACATTCTTTATTTAATAAATTTTAATATAGTGAATCTCTTTAAATTTAGGAAATAAAGGTAAGATTATTAATTCATTTATTATTTAGGTACATCTGGAGTACCAATAAATATAGTGGCCAACTACTTTGAACTTTTATCTCGACCCAAGTGGGCCATCTTTCAGTATCATGTTGATTTTGCACCCTTGGTTGAAAGCTCTAGGCTACGTCACATCTTTATTAAAGATCATAAAGAAACACTTGGTGATTGCTTTCTATTCGATGGAATGTCCGATTTAAAAACTTTGAAGAAAGTTGATAACGTAAGTGATTTTTATTTAAGTTGGATAATTTTTGAATTACAGTGCTTTTTGTTATATTGTACATGTCAAGGATTACTGGAGATCTTGATGCAACCAGCAGTTTTTATCTAATAAGACTTCTAAAAAGTGTTAAATATTTGAATACATAATATAATGGAGATCTTCTATATTATCTCTAGATCTGGGATGGTCAACTTTTTGAAAATAGTGCCATTATCAGAAGAAAAAAATATCTATATATGCATGTCATTTCCAACATACTAAAAATATATAAAATGGGGGAAAAAAAACTATTGATTGGCTTATTATGTGATTTTATACAAACGTGCATTTTTTTCATATAAGTCTTAGATAATGGTGATTTTAAAAAATATAAAACAAAAGTATTATTATTAAGTAGTTTTATTGTTAACATTATTAACTGTTTAGTCAGTTAGGCTATATATAAAATAAAACTGAATAACTTAACAGTCAGTACTTAATGTAGCTTTTGAAAAACAACTTTGTTCACAAAAAGTATGACTAGGAAAAGTAGTCTTTTTCTCAATCTAAAATTTAGTTAACTCAAACCATTGGGCTTCTTATGATCCTTCTGTCTTTCCACATTATTGTATTGATGTCAAGCAGTGCCCTTTCTGGCACTGTTGTGTTCAGTAGTATGAGTAGGGTTTTACAGATTTCGGCAAAGGTCCTAAATATGATACTTTTTCAAATTTTTAATAAGTCTTTGTGTGTCACTGTTTAAAAGCTCCGATGGCATGTGTCCATGGGTTGGCCATCCATGTTCTAGATAATGAATATGTATATATGTAAATTAAATACTTGACTAATTTTTATGTGTATGCATTATACATATTATAAATGCCTTACAATAATTTTTAACTTTGAATATCTTATTTTCTTTACTGAAATATTTTTTTGATAACAATATCTTAAGAGACTAAATGTTTTTTTAAGATTATATATGTGTCCATTATTGTGACAATGTCATTGTCTTGAATATTAGTTTTTAAAAGTGTATTGGTTTGACTTTCTGTGAAACATCTTGGAATTGTTTAAAGATTTCTATCTACCTGTCTAGTAAATTCAAACTTTTATTTAAAAAAATGGCTTAATGTCCTCAAATAAAAATGTGATAATTAGTTTGTATTGTTTAAACAACTTTTTATATATTTAAAAATATTAATCGCTTTATCAAATGTTTTTAATACATCTTTTTTCTAAATGTATAAAATAAAACACATTATGTGTAGAATAGTACTGTGATTATAAATGTGCTTATTTTGGATGTAATTGATAGGTGATAAAAAAATCTTATATCTAAATTTCATTGTAATCAAAACTGCACCCTAAAATAATTTATTATATACATAAATGCTAGATGTAAAGGACAATAAAAAGGATTTTTTTCCATGCAAGCATTGGACCAACCAAGATGTCTTTTGAATTACTGATTAAGAAAGCATATTGCACTGCATGCTTACTGCTCTTCAGCATTCGACATATTTCCATTAATGCAGTCATCTTACAACTAATATTCCCATTCTGATAGATACTTGCAATATCCATTGACATTATTTGAATGCTATAATAATTTTTTCTAGATTAGAAATTAAATAGAAAATAGTTATATAATCAGTTTTTCAAACTCCCATCCAAGTCAATAGATAATATATCAAAGCACACTACTTGGGTTGTCATTTTTTAACCCTTCATTATCAATTATATCATGATTTTAAAAATCAAATTGAATTTTTCTATTTCATATTTCATTACTTCTAAAAATTTCACATGTATGTTATCAACCTGGGACAAGGCCATAGATCAACTAAAAGACATTCTCTTTATTTGGAAGTGTTCACATAGAAAAACTATGTCAAAGTTTGTTTTGCTGTGTTCCATGTATAGGTTGCCTTGCTTGTATGGTTTGATTTTCCTATACCGATGGCTGACCTTATAAAATACCATCCGTTAGCTTATAATTTCATTTTATGGTTTTATTTTGCTCTACGAGATTATATATATTTACAATTTCATTAGTAAAGATATTCACCTTAGGAATAATCTTAATAAATAATGTAGTTTTGATTATAGTCAATATATAAACTCTTTTGCTTTACTTTCAGGGATTGGAATTGTTTTCTATCCGTAATACAGATAATGAAAGGATTCGTATTACTTTGAAGTTTATTACTGAACTAGCTCCCAGTCACCCAGAGCTACAGCGTCTTTTTAATACTCAAATGAGAAGGTAAAATGCCTTTTTCTAATTTATAAAACTAAATTTAACAAAATCAAATTTATTTTGTATTAATGAGCTAAGAATATACTGTACAGTATTTTCATCCCCTTTCTATAACGAGTGAATAATTTCAAGCTGTTGAATATATATTTGCTCTGTTTAGAAAACTTGATTATATATATTAATCAATGCTTATTTGATTATATATCAAATACTATTTAATACATAAATTAATTTTTCGGCACCTTATTATGAAGATTCTCTACTATTTATTAATTGGTTATTAGTGTCAATTATAATACTTTATTTAAAATAAGCATGAATATGATGCTGTAAAATTTTACCTCTTTTAATTTAAAATTATGTCTGATTAAGGAGTATAATTGTTATAACAGAAATTGACTGCAATTCTTGAATTAACATGTAAACTGAAAATATATGTATACATGCAAATTATTTTGTTTTAAAGAAAAAAATTTTTCAATGCCTGAGTCGTAGTTATTAAATTTTATAATTTTATTTTACTTGATCATAAGTATTTTTAATTATATTATTTTTACAGAAATTTGAGACATCTTAGATACCAGTTATTGGGACGTCATTATTTTGATCAATCTGCTATTTCCGAAATCCCACAATACAAGTGAGTATTAGTGTATTGATTCCTTACTATCTTTATTGCATCATAGTTTCAAAGTGATAAAACTTGAAGCTTTTAATAATATTACCTTTAAATAAAATAAAGTTCAATTTTTATTCAAATATTCAAGCTATATTTGTAAAATTAATTATAGAATAGAATATAAAATGGACATTATTAAACATTTTTTTTTTGTGCATAAAGTTTTTGGCTAAAATATAATTCTGAATGGCATATTAAGTATCTTGGTATATTCTAATTTTTTTCTTTCTGAATTGAGTTAATTTTAAAAATAATTTAGTAATTTTAGTTAATTAAGCTAGAAAAATGTTTCAAGAATACCAGTGAAGTTTTTAAAATTATATAGGCTTTAAATTATAAGTCAAAAATTACTTTTTATCCAGCAATTAGATGCTTGTTTTTTTTTTTTTTTTTTTTTTCCCTTCAAGTTTGCAGATTTGGCAAGGAGTTATTACTTCCATTCGAACACAAGAAGAGAAGCTTATGATGTCAGTTGATACTGTACACAAAGTTGTCCGCAAAGAGACAGCATTACAGATTATTAGTGATATAGCAATTAGGATGGGTACTGACAGAGGAGGCTATAGGGAGGCAGCAACCCGTGAGCTTGTAGGCAGTGTTGTTATGACCAAGTAAGTTCATGATAAAAATATATTTGGAGATTAAAAATAAAAATTTTTTTAATTTTTTTTAAAATTTAATCATGTAATATATTTGCTTTTTTTTTCATATTATAGCTATAACAATCGTACATATTCCATTGAAGATATCGATTGGTCTTTAACTCCTGCCAATACTTTTGAATCAAAAGAAGGACCTTTAACTTATGTTCAGTATTATAAGAAGGTAAGTGTTACTTTTCATTAATTTCTTTGCAAATCTGCAATGTAATGTAGCAGGGAGGATTTAAATGTTAAAAATGTTTTTCTATTCTGTCATATTTAACCACATGCCAGTAGTGGATAGCTTGCTTTGTATTCTAAAAATTTTTTCTCAGTTGTACAAAATTTTCTTTAGGTTCAATACTTTTATTTACTCAATTGTATCTATAGCTGAGATGTTCTATTTGTAGTCAATTTAAAAACAAATTGCTTTATTAACAAATGTGTTTTCACTTTTATAATAAATACTGTTTTTTTTTGCGATATATTTGTGAGCAATGAAATAGCAGATTTTGCCAATATGTCATGCTTCATTTGTTCGGTTGTCACTTGAAATTCGGAAGTTTTTAAATCAGTTAGGTTATCTTGATCTGAAAAAAACTAGACTATAAAAATAGTGATTACATATTTACTTCAAAACAGTCAATTGAAATTTTGTTTATTAATAGAATTCAAAAGTATAGTTTAATTTTATTTGATTAGCTTAAATTGTAAAACATCATATTAATATTCTTTATTTTATCTCAAATGTTTTTCATTTTCTACAAAGAATTCTTGATAAATTTTTGTGATTACATAAATGAAAAATTACTTTAAATTTTACTATTTAAATAGCAAGTTAAAACTGCTTTTTTTTTTTTTTTTTTTTTTTTTTATGTATATTTAGAAATCTCTATAAATGAAAACTAATCAAATTGTTCATTCCAGCAATATGATATAAATGTTAGAGATATGAATCAACCCTTATTGTTATGCAAATCCAAAGAAAAAGAAATCCGAAAGGGTGCCAGTGTTTCGAAGAATGTTTATTTACTACCTGAGCTTTGCTGTATGACTGGATTAACAGAGTCGATGAGGACCAATTTCACTATGATGAAAGAAATGGCAAGCCACACTAGGCTTGATCCAGCACAACGTGTCAGGAATTTGCAAACGTTCATACGTCGATTAGGATCGTGAGTATTTGAGTAGACCTTAATTACAAACTTATAATATGCTTAAATAGAAACTAAAAAGAGCCATTTGGTTTAATACGTTGATTTATTGTGGGATCATAAAAAGGTTGTATTTAATTGGAAAATAAGTATCATATTGTTAAATTCGTTTATTTTATAAGTATTGCATTAATTTAAATATTATTTTTAAATTAAAGTCTAAATTTTACTCAAGTTTGTAGAAATGTTCTAATGCTGTATTTACACAGTATCAAAACATTTAAATAAGAAATTATGTACAGAGTTTAAATTAATATAATTTATTTACTATCCCATTAAATAAAGTTTGAAATGGGTTTTATAGCAAGCATTGTGTAGAATTACGGCTACAATTTTAGCTTTCATTATATATTTTGATATCATTGTGATACTATTGAGAACCCAATAATCGTTTATTGGTGTAATTTCCTCCCTCTGTGTGAAGTAAGTAATTGCAGGCAGATGATGTATTTATATACATGATATGCTTGTAGCCTGATAAGGATACACTATTTGCTTTCAAAAGTATTTTTAAGCTATAATATAATAATGCATAATTTCCTTTTCAGAAATGAAACTATTCAAAAAGAGATGGGGGCTTGGGATCTCAAGTTTGCTAATAACTTGGTGAGTTTCCAAGCTCGAATCCTGCCACCAGAAAACATTGTGCAGCGTAACCAAAGTTTTCCTTATGTACAAAAGACTGGCGATTTCTCCAGAGAGATGCGTGGCAAGCCTATGTTTATTTCAAAAGAATTAAAGCATTGGGTGATTGTATGTAGCAAAAAGGACGAACTAAAAGCTCGCGATTTCATTGCGCACCTCCTAAAGGTTTGCCCACCTATGGGAATGAAAGTATATGACCCACGACTGTAAGTTGATTATTAGTACTTGTCATTTTGTTTTTGTTAAATATTGTGCGATGGAATTTATGTGAACATGAGCTTTTAAAATATTGCTTTATTGTTACTAGTAAAAATAGATTATTAATCTTTTTTTTTTTTTATCCAATTTCAGTGTTTCGTGTATGATGATAGAATTCAAACCTATCTTCAAGCTTTCCATGATAACATGGATGAAAGTACACAGATGGGATGTTTTATAGTTCCTAACAACAAAAAAGACCGCTATGATGCTATAAAGAAAAACACATGCCTTGATAACGCCATTCCTAGTCAAGTGATAGTGGCTCGTACTTTGAACAAAAAGCAAATGTTGATGTCTGTTGCTACAAAAATTGGCATTCAGCTTAATTGTAAACTGGGTGGAGAACCTTGGGGTGTTGAGATCCCATTTAAGAATAAAATCATGGTCATTGGATATGATACTTACCACGATTCACTTAGAAAAGGTCGTTCTGCAGGAGCTTTTGTTTGCAGTTTGAACCAGAGCTTGACGCGTTGGTATTCCAAGGTCAATTTTCACTCTGCTGGAGGCTGGCAAGAGCTTTCAAACCATGTGCATCTAAATTTTGTTGGTAAGTGAATATAGGTATTAAATGCATACAGCTATTTAATGTAGTAAAATTTATATAAATTTAAAAGTTTTCTAATTTAATATGAAATTTTCATATTTTATTTTCACTTTCTGGAGTTTTTAACTTATTTAAATTGTTACTAATAATGCTAATTCAATTAGGAATATATGCATTGACTGCTATCATCTCATTAAAAAAATTAAGTAACAAAAATATTTGTAATTAAATAGGTTTATAAAAAATTGTTTGTAATAGATATATTTTATTAGTTTTTGAAATATGATCTAAATATTAATTGAAAATTCTTATTAAAATTCAGTTTAAGAAAATTTACATTAAGTACTGATAAATTAAAATTTTCACACTTGGAATCACTTAATTCATATTAAAATTTTGTGTCGCAGCATTCAAATTAATTTGAAATAAATGGTAATAATGTATTTAAGTGTTTTTTTCTCTTTTCATAATTTTACTGTAATTTCTTTGTTATTTACTTTCCCTACCTTTTTTTTTTTTAGAGGCATTAAAGAAGTATAAACAAGAGAATAAATGCATACCCGATCTTATCCTGTACTATCGTGATGGTGTGGGCGATGGGCAAATTGCCTATGTTCTTGACTGGGAAGTAAAGCATTGCAAAGAGGTTATTGCCAAGATGCTCCCAAACACCACAAAATTTGGTTTTATTGTAGTTAACAAGAAAATTAACACACGGTTATTTGCACCAGTTGGAAATAGTTTCAGCAATCCACCTCCTGGAACTCTTGTGGATCATACTGTAACACGATATGACAGGTAAGTGTTTTTAAGTAAATTGAACCATCTTGTTATAATTTAATTTTAAAATTGAGATCTGCTAAAGATGTGGGTGCCTCTGTAATATTTGTAATTCTTTCTGTTCCACTATGCAAAAACATAGTGTTGTGAAAAAAAAAAATTGTTTGAAATCTTCATTATTCTCAAACATGAACTCTTTTAACTCAAATTTGTCATTTGGAAAGAAAAATTCATAATAGCTGAAATTATGGTGCTGTAAATTTGATATTTCATTTGTTGCAATATTTTGTAAAAGGCTCTCCCTTACATTGAAGCAACAAGTAAAGAACATATCTTCCTTTAAAAATATTCTTTTCTTTTTATTATATATATATGGGCTTCTAGACTTTGTAAAGATGTAATTTTTGCATAAGAATCTTATTAAAATAAAATTGTTATTGATTATATAGTCTTCCTACAGTGAAATGGATCTAATAGTGATGGTGGAAAACAGTTTCATTTGCAGAAACTCGCACGTTGAGGGACACATTGCTATTCGAAATTATTATTTTATTGATTAAATTATTATTGAGTATTTATTTGCCGAGTAAATAAATGAAAATTTTACTAGCAATCCAACTTACTTGCTATTCATGAAAACTGCATTGCCATTTATTTCTGCAACGAGTTATAAAATGGTAACAAGAATTGCTGTTTTGCCAATTGATTTCAAGTGTGCTTATATTGATTCTGATTAAATGGCTAAGTGTAGTCCTGGTATGGGGAAATTCTGAGATTCATAAGTAGCTTCATTATGTGTCCAGGACTAATATAAAAACACAAGCATACCAGGTATTGTCTAATTATGTTGACTGAAACTGCCGGAATTTTCTGTTTGACCAGCATTGCCTAACTTCAATAAATTGATGGTTGCATAGGTTTATAACTATTAAAATACGAGGCACAAGTTTCTTAAACATATTTTTAAAGTGTTTTTTTTTTTTAAATATTTATTCATGTTCCATAACGATAGTAAGTTCGCATAATTTATAGGGCCCACATATTATATAGTACATATGTAAATAGTGTATATTTTCATTTTCCCTATGCTGTATATCTGCAGAGTAATCAAATATTGTTATATAAAACCAAAATCCTTGTGCTTGTGAGAACTTAAAAAAATTACTTTTTAAGAGCAACTGTAATTATTTTGTTAACTACTCACTTATATTTTGCGTATCCCTTTATATTATTATTATTCAGTTTAAAAATCTATAATTCCATTGAAGTTAATATTTTTTTAGTTCCTTTTAAAACAATTGTTTAAAGTTGCTTAGTATAAGCAAAATCTTGTATTATTCGTATATATTTTGATAAAAATATAATATTCCTCATTTGTAATTTTATGTACAAATACATGTTCATTAAAATCATAGATCAGAAGAATGAATATTTCCTTAATTACAATTAATCCTTTATAACAGAGAAGTCCTTCCCCCCATTTTTTATATTACAAGGTCATAGTATTATAAAAATTGGAAAAAAAAAGGTTGTGTGCTTGATTGATAAATCTGCTAGATAATTTACTACAAAGAGTTTGTCGTAAAGTTTTAACATGCTAATACTGAATTTTTCAGGTAAATTATAGAAGTTAGTTTTTATCATAAAGATAAATATTTCAGAGTACATTTTAAAAATTTATATAAAAGGGGGGGAAGGATTATATACCAATATTTAATTATATTGTTTTGTTAAAAAAAAAAAAAAAATTTGGCATTAATTTTTTTTAACCTTTATATCAATTTCTCATGATTTGTTTTGGTTGAAAATGCAATTTTGAAAAATTAAGCATTTATTTTATTTGTTTTAAAAATTGTTTTCAACTATGGTATTATTTCATGGTTGGTTTGAAGAAGAAAATGGGGGTTTTTCTTTTTTTAAAAAAAATTAATTTCTTTTCCAGGTATGATTTCTATTTGGTCTCTCAATGTGTAAGACAGGGTACCGTTTCTCCCACCATGTACAATGTAATAGAGGATACCTCAGGTTTAAAACCAGAGTACATGCAGCGAATCAGTTACAAACTGACTCACCTATATTACAATTGGCCTGTAAGTATTGGTTTTAATTTTTATTCATAAAAAATGTATAAACGTCGATTTTAAAAACAATTGGCATAATCCATATTGCGTATTTAATAAATAAAAATATAATTTGGGTTATCTAATTTAATAAATTATTATATTCAATTAAAGACGAGACATTGCTTTAAATGTACGAAAAAATTGGCCTGGTAGATAAAAGTTGGGGGATATAACATCAATTTTCTGAAGTAAAAATCACTGTATATTAATCATTCTAGCAATCTAATTCACATAGTATGAAAATTATTTATTAACCTAATTATGGGATAAATGCTAACTATGCTCTGGGCGCGCAGGTTTTGAGTTCAAGTCACGGTAATGCCATGGCTGTTTGTAGTGGTTTGGAAACCACTTTAAACTATAGGTCCCTGTCTAATAGGGCTGACAACCCTACACTATCAAAAGAAACCATCTCTTGGCTCACCATGGACCTGAATGGCCGAGTGGCTAGTGCTCTGGCGCTCGGTACCACAGGTTTCGAGTTCCAGCGGTGCCATGGATGTTTGTAGTGGTTCGAATCCACTTTTAAACTGTAGGTCCCAGTCTGTTTAGCCTACAGTGTGCACAAGATGACTGTAGAGCGACAAACCAAACCATCTCTTGGCTCACCATGGACTACAGTTCCAATGAATTAGAGTTAATTATAGGGAAAATAAAATAAATAGCTGTAATTTATCTGCTTGGCTTTTTCAATTATTCTATTTTAGCAATATTTTATTTATAAGAAATTTTCTTTTTCAGGGCACTATTCGTGTTCCAGCACCCTGCCAGTATGCGCACAAATTGGCGTTCTTAGCAGGCCAATCTCTTCACCAAGTCCCCAGAGAAGAACTGTGCGACACTCTCTTCTATTTGTAAATTGGGTGCTTTTAATTTTCACCAGAGAATCTCCATCTCATTCCATGGGTGCTGAAAGAAGCATTTGTTCTAACTTTTTTTTCATGCAGAGATGATATCTTGAACTTTTTGTAATCCTGAATTCATTTGTTTTTCATGCACAATTAATTTGCATAAATGTTACTTCAAGTTATGTTGAAACTTTATCGTGGAATGTGGAAAAGTCCAGATTATTTTCGATGGAAGAACATCTTCAATTTTTTTTATTTTCCATTTTACCATTTCATAAACTTTTCAATAAAGGTGTTATAAATTTTTTGCTTGTGTACAGTTTATTTTCTTTTTAATGTTCTTTTTTAGTATACTTGATTCTAAATTAATTTTTTCGATTATTTGAGGATTGGAAAGTGCTCTTAATATTTAATATCTAAATCAACGTTTTAGTGAATAAAATGTAGTGGTTTAAAATCAGACTAATATTACTATTCCATTTGCCTTCGATGAAAGTAGAACCTAACCTGCAAATTGTCACATTGACTTTTACAATACATACACAATTAATAATTAGATACTGCATTTCCAAATAAATTTTAAATTGTAACTTCTGTAATCTGGCATTGATCGAGAATTCACTTTCATTATTTCTTTTCGCACCAGATAGCAATACAAGACTTCAGTATAGTATTTCTTGTATAAAACATTCATTTTTACTTTCAATATTCCCCTAAAAATATATATTGATGCTCAACAATCCATCTAGGCTAGGGATTGCAATATCGGACCAAAAGTTCAATACCGGTAGTAGAAATTTTAGAAAAAGAAAACACATGCGTTTTTATGAGAGAATGTAAATATCACAAAAAAATTTAACTTATAAATTATAACAGTATATAAAGAATCACAAAAAAGTATATATCACTATTTAGGCTGTGGTACTATTACAAATTTTTGAATCTAAATGCTGTCACTTATAATTTCATCCAAATTATCTTATTATTTTTTTGAAAGTCATCTAAAATCCCTAAAGGCCTGGGCTTAAAAACAGTGCTTAAGTTTATATCTTCATCGCAATTAGATTCTTTCCTCTTTAATAAAATTGTTTCATGTTTTAAATATGTATTGAGTCTGCTTGTACTTCCTCCATTCACTTTAATAACTCTTGAACATTTTTTACATTGTGCCACCGTATTCTTTTCATCATATAAATAATGAAACCGAACCAAAGTATTATCAACTGATTTTTTATGTTCTTTAAAGTTATTATTGTGGGGTATATATATATATAATAAATCTGAATATTTTGAACTCTAAAGTATGGTATGCAAATACAATGTGACTGACAGACTCGCCAATTTAAAACATATCAAAATATTGCACACTTTCTTCACAACTACAACCTTGTTTTTAGATAAGAATTCATAGTTGAGAATAAGAATTTCACAGAAAAGAATTCTAAATTTCTAGTAAATACCAAAAACCAGTATTTAAACTTGTGAATACCGGTATTGCAATCCCTAATCGAGGCTTTGGTGATAACGAATCGGGATTACTGAGTAAATTAAGGTGTTTTCATAAATCTCGTTTTAATATGTATAAAAGAAAAAATTAGAATCGAATTTTTTTCGAAATTATTAATTTGGATTATGCATCAATTAACTCATTTCATTCAATGTTAGTATTAAGTAAGCAATTTTGGTGTACATATAAATTTTAAATTTCTTATGTATTTAGAAAAATAAATTCTGTGTTATCCATTTAGCATTTCAGGAATCTAACAAATTCAGAATGAACTTGGTTCTCCTGGTTGGGGATAAACTAGTAGTGGTGGTAGTTTAAAATTGAGCATTGACATAAATAAATTAATAGTTTAAAAAAACATGCTTTTAGAGTTAATCAAACTAAAAAGTAAAAAATAATTGTTAACATAAGAATAAAATGACTAACGAAAAATAAATGTCATTGTACTAAAAGCGTGGGGTGCTTTGTATGACATTTTTTTAAACTATTAATTTATTTTTTAGTTTGATCAACTCTAAAAGCATGTTTTTAAACTATAATATTTAAATGAGATCCCGGTACAGAGGACTGGCTCTTACAATAATTTAATTGTGAGTAAAACAAAGGCTAAATGCGAATATGTCGAGCCAGCCAGGATTATAACCGAATCTTCTAATCAGGCGCGTTATCCGTTGTGCCGCTGTCCCACGTAGGGTTGAATGTCTTAGGTACTTTCATTCTACATGGGTTTAAATTGCTCTTCATAAGTTTAAATAAAATCAGTAATCCTGGCAATTCTTATGATGAGATAATAAACTTATCAAAATATTTTATTGTCGTCGGTCCTTGATAAGTTTACAGCGTTTAAATTAAATCTGATGATTTTAAGTAGGGCAAAATCCAGCCCAAAGAGTCAGTTGCAAACATACTGGTGAAACTAATAAAAGCGTATTAAAAATTAATAGAAATTATATAGAATTACAATAAACAATATAATCTCTCTTTACTATTGTCACTACGACTATCGTGTTTCTTTCTATCGGTGGTTCTATTTTTCTTCCTAGCCGAAGCTTTCTGATGGTCCGAGAAGTATTGATCAATCCCTTCAAACATTTATGGAATCTTCATTTATTTACAAAGACATACAGGGTTGATGGTAACATCTCAAAGGCAAAGGCTAAACTGGAAGAAGAATGTTCTTTTTAGAATAAAACAACTCGTTTTCACAGGAACAGCTGGTCTCCACGGCAACAGCCAGTTTCCACAGCAACAGCGCAATTCTGAATCGGTTCCAAACAATTTCTATAAACTACCGCGTGGCGCGAACTAAAGCATGAGAATTCCAACAAATACGTAGAGATTATGTTGTTTCCTAATGCCGCACCAGAATTTGTTCACCACTACAATAGCAGATTTGTAGCATACTCAATATTTTACAAGACGTACCACGGAGGATAGTTACACTGCATTCTCATTTAACTATCTCGGTTTGAATATTTAAGAGAAGCCACGGAGGTTTTGTTTGATTTGCCGCTCTACGGTCATCTTGAGCACACGTTAAGCTAAACAGACCGGGACCTACAGTTTAACGTGGATTCCGACCCACCAACAAATATCCATGCCACTGCCAGGATTCGAACCTGAAACCTTCGGTACCAACGGCCAGAGCACTAGCCAGTTCGCCATCAGGCCACGGAGGAGATCTGTCATTCCCCCTTTCCCTTCAATGGAAGGACTTTCTGGTCTAGGGAGTCATTTTGATCTCTCCCTGACATTGCTTGTTGGGGTCAGAACTCAGCTTCTTTTGTACGAAAGTCAAAAGTAAATGAAGGAATACTTAATAACAATATATTACTCAAATCTGACAGCAGATAAGCAGCTTGTCCATGGATTTAAAATATTATTAAAAGTCAGATCAAGTCAAAAGTCTTCACGATAGCGGCCACTAGCAGTGGCGCCGCTTCACTATACTGGAATTCTCTTAAGTTGGCCTCGATTGGCACCCTACCCAAATTCAATACATGGGGAGTGAGTTCTGGGCACTCTAGAATGTGCTTAGGTGTTAAGAAAGCGTTGGGGCAATTTTTGCAGAGGATGTATTCCCTGGTCTTGTCTGGGAGAATCTTCATCCCTCTGTAATGATTAGTTCTGAGTCTGCTAATAACTGATGTCAACTTCCTAGGGCAGTTGAAGCCCGCGAAGCAGATAAGCAGTGTTGTGAATATTTATATTACATACAATTAGTGTTTTTTATAGCTATAAATACTTCCTCTTTATAAGTTATGATCTCTTCTTAATAAGTAGGCAATTTCAGAAGTTAACAAAGGATCAAAAGGATTTAGTATTGCTCACTGTCACAAATTCATCCGGTAGGGTTTGATACTTGTAAGCCTCCTTCTCACCAATGGCTTTCCAGATCTCTCGAGACACGATGACTTCTCGGCTTCCGCACAGAGCAGAGGCATGGAAAGATTCTCTTACGGTACGGTCTTCCCTACAAGAACGTAGAAGATCATCTTCTGACCAATGAAGAAGCAATCGAACTCACTGCAAGAGATGCCCGTAAAAGAGCAAAATCAGAGTGGTACATCAATAACAGATTAGCTGAAAAGTTCATAGGCTGACACATAGATGGCGCTACTAGTATTAAATCCACATGATTTTTAGTCAGCCCTAACCGTCAAAAGACACGTGTATAAATTTGACAGCTGTTGCGCTATTAGTATGTGAGTTATAGCATTTTTAGTGAAGCAACTTTTGTTAGTTTGAAAAAAGAATAAAAAAGGAATTTCGTGTGTTAACTAAAGCATTTCTATTTATCGAAAAAAAAAAAATACTATTGAAGCGAAGGCTTGGCTTGGTAAATATTATTCTGACTTTGCACCAGGAAAATCAATCGTAGAGAAGTGGTTGGCTAAATTTAAACGAGGCGAAATGAGCACAGAGGACGATGCACGCAGTGGACGCCCGAATGAGGCTGTTGCCGACGAAAACATCAAAAAAGTCCACAAAATAATTTCTGATAACCGTAAAGGGAAGTTGATTGAGATAGCTAAAGATATCAAAGGAACGTGTTGGACATGTCGTGAATGAATATTTGGATATGCGAAAGCTCTGTTCAAAGTGGGTGCCGCGCGAGCTCACAATCGACCCAAAACAACAACGAATTGATGATTATAAGCAGTATTTGGAGCTGTTCAATCGTAATAAACCCAAATTTTTGCGTCGATATGGGACAATGGATGAAACACGGCTCCATCATTTCATACCGGAGTCCAATCGACAGTCAGCCGAGTGGACTGCACGTGATGAACACTAAAAATGCTATAACTTTACTAAAAATGCTATAACTCACATACTAATAGTGCAACAGCTGTCAAATTTATACACGCGTCTTTTGAAGGTGAGGGCTAACTAAAAATCGTATGGATTTAATACTAGTAGCGCCATCTATGTGTCAGCCTGTGAACTTTTCAAGCCACCTGTTATATGGAATATCCCAATTAACGTGTATTCGAATTTCGATTCCACATACAATTTGTCTTTTCACATCAAATTGTTCTTAATAAAGACTTAAATATTACTTCAAAAAACAATTCTTCTTCTTAACGACTTCGAAAACATAGACTGAAATACCACTAACAAAAAGAAACAAAAATAAAAAACTGACGAAAATATAAAACATAAAGAAAAAATTTTCCATTAAAAGAAGTTTGGTTTTTCGCTCTACAGTCATCTTGTGCACACGAGGGCTAATTAGACCGGGACCTACAGTTTAATGTGGATTCCGAACCACTAACAAACATTCATGCTCCTCATTCGCGCCTACGTACGTGGGTACCCTAGCGGCGAAAAAGTGTATGTATGCTCCTGCGTGGGCAGAACTTCTAGTGTGCCCACGAACCTGAAATGATCCTCTTCTTGAAGCCGTTATAGGCTTAGTATAGGCCGAGACGTTAAATCACCTTTGGATTAACGTGATTGTGAAATCAAAACGCTCGTCAATGGTAAGCAATAATCTAACTTTAAATTTCTACTAACAAACCAAGAAACGGAACCTATTGTATTCTATATATATTCATATATATACCTATTTATTCTTTGGAACCTATTGTAATATACCTATTGTATTGTATTCTATATATATATATATATATATACGGAACCTATTGTATATATACTCATGTCCATAAATTAAGGATAATGAAGTTCAGGCAAAGAAAAGAGACAGAAGCAAAACAAATTTGACTTATTTGTAAAGTCTATTTATTAAACAAAAGGTAAAAGAGCAAAAAAGATGCTATATGTTTGACATAATTAATAAAAATTGCGAGTTTTATTCCCTGAGCAAATTTCAAAAAAGAACCTATTTACAAAAAACTGTATAACATGGTTAGTATGATGATTAATATGGAGTATGTCTCCCGGACGATGCAATACAGGCCTTACAACGCCTAGGCATGCTGAGTATCAAATTATCAATCTGATCTTGGGGAATATTACACCACTCATCAAGCAATGCCCTCCGAAAGTTCCGGTTGACAGGTGGGAGGGTTGACGGGCTGCAATTTGTCGGCCAAGCATATCCCACACATGCTCTATTGATTCATGTCCGGTGAGTATGCTGGCCAATCCATACGGGTGATATCCTCCAACTGAAGGCATTCGTCTACAATGTTTGCACGGCGAGGACGGGCGTTGTCATCCATAAATAGAAATTCAGCACCCATGGCGCCCCGAAACAAACGTACATGTTGTTCCAGAATGACATCGCGATAGATGTGGCCTGTCATCGTTACACTCTGAACATGCAGGTCAGTTCTGGAACCAAGAATAATTCCTCCCCAAACGAGCCATCCTGCACCACCGTAACGGTGTCGTTCAATGGTGTTCTCTTGGTGGTAACGGGTATCTGGTGCTCTCCATATGAAAGTCCGGCGAGAATCAGACTGCAAACTAAACCTGGACTCGTCGGAAAACATCACACCAGACCACTGTTGCGGTGTCCACAATGCATGCTCTCTACTCCAGGTTAATCGCAGGTGACAGTGAGTTGCGGTAAGTGGAACACATATGACAGGCCTACGAGCATATAGACCAATGTGCCCTAAGCGTCTGTACACGGTCTGCCTTGAAACTGTCGTACCGGTAGTTGAAGAGAGCTGACGAGACAGGTCTGATGCTGTGCTCCGCCTGTTTCTTTTGGCAGTAACTGCTAAATCCGGTCCTCATTCGGCGTTGTAACTCGGGGGCGACCTGTGCTGTAACATCTACTCACATTACCATCATCTTGGAATAGTTGCCAAAGCCTGGAGGTGACACTCTGGGCGATTCAAGTTCCTCGGATACTTTCAGCTGGGTACGTCCACATTCCAGTCGTCCGATAATTCTACCACGTAAAATCATCCAAATGCTTCCTTTGTGCCATAACTATGCGGTTATTGCACTGAACGGCTTTTTAAAGCGCTTGTGAACAATTTTACTTCTTTGCCACCATTCCTTATATACCCTTCTCTTACACTCTCGTCGTTGTGACGTACTATCCGCGCCATCTGGTGGTTTCCTGTAATTTGCATATTCTTCTTCAAAGATGTGTGTGATAATTCTACAGGTGAAATTTTTTATTTTAGAGAGAAATTTTTATTACAGAGAGAAATTTTTATTACAGAGAAATTATTATTTCAATTTCTGTGTGATTCTGAATTATCCTTAATTTATGGACATGAGTGTATATTCTGAAATATTACTCTTTAAAAGAAATTAATTACGATTTTTCTGTTTATCGTACGTATAAAATATATGCATGCACTTAATTTATTAATAGAATATAGAGATCTCATAACATAAATAATTGTCTTACTAAAATAAGTAATCCAAAAATTTACCAAAACGGTTCTTTAGATTTCGACGAAACTTTGTTTCTGTACTTCCGTACTTTTTCTGTATGTAAAGAGCTGCGTTTAAAATTTTGGGTGCAAGTTCTTCCATTTCTTCTTGTCTTGCCAACCATATACATTGAATGAATCCATCTGAGAAAACACAGTAACTGATGAATTATAAAAAGTCATTGAGTTGAATGATATAATACACTACTGGCCATTAAAATTGCTACACCAGGAAGAAATGCAGATAACAAAATGATATTTATTGAAAAATATATTATACTAGAAATAACAAGTGATTAAATGTTTAAGAAATTTGGGTGCATATATCCTGAGAAATCAGTACCCAGAACAACCACCTCTGACAGTAATAGCGGCATTTATAACGCCTGGGCTTTGAGTCAAACAGAGATTGGATGCCATGTACAGGTACAGATGTCCATGCAGCTTCAACACGGTGCCACAGTCCATCAACTGTAGTGACTGGCGTATGGGGACAAGCCAGTTGCTCGGCAACCATGGACCAGACGTTTTCTATTGGCGAGAGGTCTGGTGAACGGTCAGGCCAAGGCAACAACCGAACATTTTCCTTATCAAGGAAGGTCCGTACAATACCGGCAACATGAAGTCGTGCATTATTCAGCTAAAACGTAGGGTTTCGTAGGACTCAAATAAAGGTTAGGGCCACAAATCGTAGCACACCAGAAATGTAACGTTCACTGTTCAAAGTGCCGTCAATGCGAACAAGAGGTGATCGAGGCGTGTATCCAATAGCACCCCATACCATCACGCTAGATGATGACGAATGCACGCTGCCAATGTGCGTTCACCACAATGTCGCCAAACACGGATGCGACCTTCTTGATGTAGTCAACAGAATCTGGATTCATCTGAAAAAATGACGTTACCCCATTCATGCTCCCAGGTTCGTCCTTGATCATACCATTGAAGACGCCCCTGTCAGTGATGCAGCTTCAAGGGTAGCCGCAGCCATGGTCTCCGAGCTGAGAGTCCGTGCTGCTGCAAACGTCGTCGAACTGTTCGTGCAGACACTTAATGTCGTGTAAACGACCCCGATCCTTGACTCAAGGCTCGTGACGTGGCTGCACGATCCATTAAGGCCATGCGGGTAACATGCCTGTCTTCTCGGCTGCTAGTGATAGGCAGCCGTTGACATCCAGCACGGTGTTCCATATTACCGTCCTGAACCCATCGATTCCATATTCTGATATCAGTCATTGGATCTTGACAGACGCGAAGCAGTTATACTGCGATACGATAAACCGCAATTATGGTGCGCTACAATTCGAACCTTATCACCGTCAGAATTGTACTGGTGCGCATTTCTGCTTCGTACACGAGGCATCACAACAGCTTTTCACCAAAATAATGTAATAATGTCTGTAAATGTTTCTTTGCAGCTTAAATAGTGTGTATGAGGAGAAACAGATCTCCAGGGGAAAAATGATGCGCCGATCAAGATTACTTTTCAAAGGCTGTGGGTTTTAATCACTCATCCTGGGGATCCTAATCATGATGAGATAATAAACTGATCAAAATATTTTATTGTCGTCAATCCTTGATAAGTCTACAACGTTTAAATTAAATCGGATCGCTTAAAGTATGGCAAAAATCGAGCCCAAAGAGTCAGTTACATACATAGAAACATACAAACAAACAAACATACAGGTGAAACTAATAAAAGCGTATTAATATCGAGGCAACAATTATAATAGTAATGGAAAGAGATTAAAAGATGGAAATTTATTTAACATCAAATAACATATTTACAATTTTAAATGACGGCTAGTGGCTATAAATATTAATTTAAAATGAAAATTATTAAAACTTGTGGTTATCAAACTTTTTACATTTGTGGTTACCGAAGCAAAGTCAAATTTCTGCCAAATCTTAGTTTTTTTTTTTTACCAATAAACATCACAAATTCTTTTATTTAATTTATTTTATATTAGCATTATATATATATAGCAAGACCGTATTTTGAACTAAAATATTACAAATTAAAATTAATTAATTGCAATGAAATTTTTTTTTTTTTATTTATTTCCAATGGCAGGCTACGATAAGTAATAAAATAAAAAGAACATGAAAATAACAACGAGAATCGAAGGAAATCCCATAGTGACATGTTTAGCCTATAAGGGCCTTAGCCTCCCAGTAACGACCCTACACAGTAGAGGGAGACAAGTGCAGGGCAGACAGGAAGGTGAGATGAATCCATGTCCTCTCCAAGACTGCAGAGCATGCATTTTGGGCTTGCAAATATTTTCATACGAAAAGATGATAGGCCATACAATCATGGCCCGTCAGGAGTCTGAAAAAGGGCAACAGCTTTAAACCTGGGCTGATCAGGGATGTTTAAAATAAAGCTAAACCAGGTTTTAGATGAGTTGCCTTCAAGTAGATTATCAGATAGAGTGTTCTGAAGAAAGCCTCGGATCATCAGTTTCATCGAGTGAAAAGAGATGTCTTTACAAAAGGTTTGGGTGATGGTTGTTCCTTTTTTAGCAAGAGAATCCGCCTTCTCATTACTCAAGATTCCACAATGGCATGGGATCCACTGCAAAACGATATCCTTGACCTTTGAGTCAAGATCTTCAAGACAAGAGATGCACTTTTCGATGGAAGTAGACTGAGGTGTTAGGGAGGAGTTGAAATTGCAATGAAATGTAACAACTAACTACAAATATTTCAATTCTTATCGCCAAAATAATTTAACATATTTCATAATTTAAACAAGTTCTTTAGTCTGATGTATAATTAGAAAGTTTTGAATTAAGTTTTTAAAATTATTAGCTTTTGACTTATGATTTGGTACTAGCCAAATGCATTGCTGTGAAACGAATTGAGGTTGTTAATGTGTTTCGTATTAAAAATATGTATTTTTTTTTTTGTCGAGAGACTATTTATAAGTTGTTTTGAATTTTATGATAATTTATGTTGATCAAAAGTCCTGGCAAATTATTTTTTAATTTAATTAAGACAATTTGATTTTATTTGTAGGAATTATATCACGACCTATTTGAGGAAGGCACCTAATATGTGAAAACCATTGAATAAAAAAAGATAATTTGGAAAAGTGTGCTTTTTAAAAGGTACATCTTGTATGCCTTATCATTTACTGATAACTAGAGATTACAGATATTATATTAATGAGAATAATAAATTATTTTTATATTTAAAGTATTTCTTTTCTTTAACGAAAAAATAAATCCTTTCTCATTCATGACTATATTATTTTTAGATTATTAATGGCATCTCAAATGAACAGCAAAATTTAAAAAAAAAAAAAAGTATTGTAGTTTTGCAAAGTTGCAGATACTTCATTAATATGAGTTAAAAAACTTTTATATTGCTGTTATTTTAACGTTTTTTCTTTCTAATGCAGCTGGCAAACACTTAGGCAGTTGTCTTGGATGTCCTAAGGCAAGCGCTGCACAGACGTTACTCACTTTGCATTACCTAGGGGGCGCGTGTAACTTGAAGATAAGCCACGGACGTGGAGTAACAATGCCCACGGCAACGCTCTACCATCTTATTAGACCCGGACCTACTGTTTAAAGTGGATTCCGAACCACTACAAACATCCATGGCACCGCCGGGACTCGAACCCGAAACCTGAGGTACCGAGCGCTAGCCACTCGGCCATTCAGGCCCCTGTTATTTTATCGTAGAAGTCATAATTTTTTGTTGAATCTACTTGAAGAAAATCGTTTTTCCTTATTTGTAATCCAGTATAGCAGGGGTCTCCAAACTACGGCCCGCTAGTGTCATCAATCCGGCCCGCGACAGCGAATTGCTTATTGTTGCTGTAATACGTTGGATAAAAAAAAAACACAGAATGATAAATAACTCGGTTTTATTTACTTGCTAGGTAAAACTTAATGACAAGCATAATACGCAGAAAAATTAACTTAAGCATAACAAATAATTGGAATGAATCCCACTAACATTGTAAACTAGTAAACATCCGCGGTTAACCTTCGGTAGTTATATCCTACCTATTTCCGCTTTTAACCACTAGATGGCGTCAAGTGTCACGGTCGTATCGATACACACAATAGTAAGTGTAGCAACTGAACCAGTCAATTTAGCAAGCGTATCGCGTACTCGGCGACTAGTCTAGAAATTATAGATAATGGCAGAAAAATTAAAATGGATTTGGCCCTTGGTACTTACTGGGTAAACAGTATGGCCCTAAGGCTGGAAAGTTTGGAGACCCCTGCAGTATAGGATTGTCCCAGTAATTCCAGGGACACAATTCATTAAATAATCGCATAATCGACTGTTCCAAAATAACTGAATTATTGAAGTGAAAAGTAAATAATTACCAATCCAAGACAGAGCTTAATGGAACTGTAAAGTTGTCCTGAGTGAAAATAGATTTCAGGATGGAACACCACGAATCTTTGGAGCTTTAAAATTAATGTCAATCTCTGATGCATACAGTTTAACATAAGCCACAGGCAGAGACAGACACTGTTTCAAAAACGAGGTGACTCGATGGCGTTTGTGATGTTCAGCATCTTGCCTCATTAGTTGGACTACCTGGTGGGAGTTTTTCGGATTTTCTCTTACACGATACCCATATAGGGATAGTTCTCCACCTAAAGGCAAGTCCTCCCTGAAGGCAATTCCTTCCTTCTTCAGCGACTCGGAGCCAAGTCAGACTTCTACCGACGAGTTCTCCATCACCACAGAAGATGCCCTCTTTCCTCCATCCTTGAGTAAACTACTCATCGCGCACTGCCGGACACTAAAGATTAGTAACAACAACAGTTATCAGTTAATGATAATGATTGCAAAACGTAAATTTATGTGACTTTCAATATAATAAACTGAATTATGTTTATTTTAACCTTTTGTATCAATTTCTTCAGATTTCTGGAGAAATTTATTAAATAACCTATTTTTCTCTTAAATTTTTGCGAGTGGCTAGCGTTCTGGTGCTCGGTACCACAGGTTTCGGGTTTGTCTCCCGGCCGTGCCTTAGATGTTTGTAGTGGTTCGAAATCCACTTTAAACAGTACGTTCCGGTCTAACATGATCGTATAGCGTTGCGGAAGTATTGTTATTCCGCTTCCGTGGCTTATCTTCAAGCTACATGCGCCGCCTGGGTATTGCCAAGTGAGTAATGTCGGTGTCGCCCTTGCTTATGGTATAAATATAACTGTAAGTATTTTCCAGGTGCATTAGAAAAAAAAAATCTTATATTTTTTGCAAACTTTTTTTAATTGCTGTTTTAAGTTAGTTTTAACTGGGCCTGGATGGCCGAGTGGCTAGCGCTCTGGCACTCGGTACCACAGGTTTCGGATTCGAGTCCCGGCGGTGCCACAGGCGTTTGTAGTGGTTAGGAATCCACTTTAAACCGTAGGTCCGGTCTAATATGATCGTAGAACGTTGCGGAGGCTTTGTTACTCCGCGTCCGTGGCTTATCTTCAAGTTACACGCGCCACCTGGGTAATGCAAAGTGAGTAACGTCTGTGCAGCGCTAGCCTTAAAGCATCCATGACCAAGCTCTCTAAGTGTTTGCCAGCTGCATTAGAAAGAAAAAAAGTTAATTTTAACTCGTGGTTTTATGCGATTTTATAAAATTATAAAAGTATTCTTAATATTTTTCAACGGAAGTTTTTTTATCTAATATATAAATTTCTCGTGTCACAGTGTTTGTTGCCAAACTCCTCCGAAACGGCTCGACCGATTCTTATGAAAATTTTTGTGCATATTTGGTAGGTCTGCGAATCGGTCGTAATCTATATTTTAAACCCCTAAGTGATAAGGGTGGTCCACCCCTAAATATTTTTAAAATTTCTTTGACAAACCAATGTAGTGGCAACAATACCATTGAGGGAGGCGCCAATCTTGCAACCCTGAATTTTCGCCAATTTTCCACCAATTTCTTTAGGCTTGCAATACTGCAATTAGAGGAATTCGTAGCTTCATTTTTCGAACAATATAATGACTATTTTATTGCTATTTCGATAATTAATTGCAGAATTCTTATTTGTACTAATTTCATCGTTGGAGTAAAAAGTTTGTTTCCACCACAGACGAAAGATATACCACAATAAAAGGATGGCGCCGTGTCTCGATGCCTGTACTACATAACCGTAAAATTCTCATGTTCTGAATATTATTGTTTTATGTACTACTTTAAATTTTGTGAAAATTATCTTGTATGAAATTTATATTATTTCTATGAGAAATAAATCAAATGTATGTAAGTATTACCTGATTTGATTATCAATATTTTTTTTATTTTCTAAGTTTGAATTTGAATTGGAATAAAATATATTGAATGAAAAGTTGTGAATCAAAACATTGAACTTTTCTATGCTTAAAGTTTGTCAACATGTGTTGTATTTGATTAAGAATTCTAAAATGAAATGTGATCTAACAAGATAATATAATATAGACAATATAATTTTAACGAAAGATGATGAATTTTAAGGATTTTTGAAAAGTGTGAAAATGAAGTAAACTCTGCAATTATTTGATATAATGATAACATTAAAATTTTATAAAAGGTATTATAATAGTTGCAAGTTGAAAATCAAGGACATTTTATTTTAAAAACTTTTTGTTATTTGAAAAACAAAGAATTTGAGTTATAAATTTGAGTGATTTAAATATTGTCGAAGAAAAATTGATAAATGGTACTTTAAGTTGGAAGTTATTTAAAGAAAACAAAAACAAATAAATAAGTGTTTATATTAATAAAGGAGAATTTAAAGCTCAATAACATTTTTATGTATGTACATTTGTTTTTATTTATATTTAAAAAGTTGGTTTTAATTATTTTTATGCATTTTGTATTCATTCGAAACATCACAATAAAAATATTTCTGTTCTAAATGCTTTGAAACTTCATGTAAAAGTTTTCTTTAAATGTATGAAAGGAATAGAACATGGAAATTAACCTAAATTCATAAATTATTTATATTTTAGTTTTTAAACTAAGAATTTTTGTAAATTTGTAAAAAAAAAGTTTGTGTCGACAAACTTTAAGCATACAAAAAATGTATAAATAATTGAGATATAAATTTGAAAACAGTATATTACCTACATAAGGATATTCCAACATAAAATACTTGCAAATGAAAAAACTATTCATGTTTTATTTATTTTTGAATTATAAAATTTTGCAACAATATCACATTTTTGCAATGTTTATCCATATTTTAAAGAATAAATTGTATAAAGAATAGTTAAAGTTGATATTTTTATGTGAAATTCAAAGGTTTTGAATATATTTAATTAAAAACACTTGCAAAAAGGCTAAATATTTTAAATTCAGGTCATTTCATAGTAAAAAGCCTTTGCAAATAGCAGGGAAGTTGTAAAAAAAGTTTGTCGAGCAAATTTTAACTTTTTCAAAACAAACTCAGAAAATATTTACAGCTTTAAGGAAAAACAAAACTATATTTTTAATAAATAAGACTATGAACTTGATAATTCAATGGCATTTTAATATATTTGCAACATTTTTAAAAGTAATATATCTAATTAAAAGTTGTTTTTAACTTTTTCTCAGAATGAATTTTTATGCTTTTTGTTTTCATGTGAAACACCATAACACAAGTAATTTTGATCCAAATGCTACAAAACTTTGTATTTATGTTTTTCATAAATATTTACAGGGAATAGACCTCTGAAATGATTATAGCTACATAAATATTTTTTATTTTAATTGTTAAACTTGGAATTACATGCAAATTTTGGAAGAATTTTGTGTCGACAGCATTTAAACTAGCACAAAATAATAAATAATAAAGATATAAATTTACCAGAGTCTATTCACTCTAAAATGTTAGTACAAACAAATACAAACTTAGAAATTTAAAAAATATTGATTTAATTTCAGGTTTTGTAACAGTATCAATTTTTGGCCATTTTTTCCCTTATTTTAGCTTATAAAAATTAAAAAAAAATAATAATGAAATTTTTTTTTATGTGAAATCAATTAGTTTTTAGATACATTCAATCCAAAAAAGTGTACAAAGATAAAAAATTTCAAAAAATTTCTTCGAAGGTGTTCGTGTACCTTAAACGATCGTTTGCATTTTTATTTCATTGTGAATTTTTTAAAGCCTTTTCTTATTATATCCCGATTTTATTTTAATTGTATTGTATTTTTTCAATTATCATTTTCAGTAAACGACCACCAAAAAAATCTAACCTCAGAATCCGTGTTTCTCCCATGGGCAGCTGTATGTTGCATGCTCATGTGTTCGAAAACCATCGAATTTATTTATTTCGACGAAAGACAGACTAACAAGAAATATTGTTCACCGCTAAGTTCTTAGTTAAATGAAAGTAATGATTATTAAAAATTATATTACGTAAAATAATTATAAAACAGTCTTAAAAATCAACATCATCGACCTCATTCATTAAATTAATAAAAATTAAACATTTTCTATTCGTTGAAACTTAATTTGATCTTTTCATCATCTTTACCAATCACTTCCTTAACAATACCAATGATAGTATCTAATAATTGAGCGAAATACAAGAAAGCCACAGCAACGCGTGGCCGGGTCTTCTAGTATATATATATATTTTTATGTACAACCTTTTTTTATCTCTTGAAAATTGACCTTACAGCAGATTGAAAATAATAAATAAATAAATAAAATTCTTTTAGAAAAATGCATCACTGCAACTGTCTGACAAAAAAGGAACTAGTAAAGAAGGAATAAAGAATAAACTGAGAATTCATTCTTCGCAGGATGTAATGCAGACACTGCTTTTTTACATTGTAATGGGGATTTCGAGATTCTCCAGTGAACAAAAAACACTGCGTGTTGCTGACATTGTATCATTACGTTGCATCAATTTTCTTCTTCTTCTTCTGCTTATTGTTGTTATGACAATTCCATATTAAAAGCATTTATCGTTCTAAGGTTTCCTTCCGGGTTCAAAAAAAAATGGTAAATGACACAGAGAAAAATGCATTCAGGAGTGCTTCCGGATTGAAATTTTTTATATATATATTTTTTTTTTTTTGTTCTAATGCAGCTGGCAAACACTTAGACAGCTTGGTCTTGGATGCCTTAAGGAAAGCGCTGCACAGACGTACTCACTTTGCATTACCCAGGGGCGCTTGTAACTTGAAGATAAGCCACGGACGTGGAGTAACAATACCCCCGCAACGCTCTACGATCCTATTAGACCGGGAACTACGGATTAAAGTGGATTCCGAACCACTACAAACATCCATGACACCACCGGGACTCGAACCCGAAACCTGTAGTACCGAGCGCTAACCATTGAGGCCCTAATATAAAGATGTTACTCACTTTGCATTACCCAGGTGGCGCGCGTAACTTGAAGATACGGTCGCGGGTAACAATGCCCCCGCAACGCTCTACGATCCTATTAGGACGGGAACCTACGGTTTAAAGTGGATTCGAACCACTACAAACACCCATGGCACCGCCGGGATTCGAACCCGAAACCTGTAGTACCGAGCGCCAGAGCGCTAGCCACTCTGTCATTCAGGCCCCTGGGATGAAATATATTCTTGTTTGAATTGCAGATTATTTTTTACACAGATTTTTGGAAATAACAATAAAAAGGGGCCTGATGGCCGTGTGACTAGCGCTTGGTGCCGCAGGTTTCGTGTTCGAGTCCCGGCGGGGCCATGGATGTTTGTTGGTGGTTCAGAATCCACTTTAAACCGCAGGTCCCAGACTAATATGACTGTAGAGCGTTGGGCGTAGGTCTGACAACCCTACCCCGTAAAAAAATATAACATCTCTTGTCTCTAAATTTGCCAGTAGGCTGACGGCCTGGCCGTCCAAAGGGCTGTTACGCCACTGATTATGATACAATAAAAATACTAATTTATAAGAGCTAATAGGTTAATGGTAACTAGGTAGGAAAAATGAGCCTGATGGCCGAGTGACTAGTGCTCTGGTTCTCGATGCCATAGGCTTCGTGTTCGAGTCCCGCCGGTTCCATGGATGTTTGTTGGGGTTCGGAATCCACTTTAAACCGTAAGTCCAGGTCTCATATGACTGTATAGCGTTGGGCTGACAACCTTCGTCTTGAAATCTGCCGGTAGGCAAACAGCCATGGACACCATGGGGAGTTGTTGCGCCGCAATAAAAAAAAGTTATATATATATATATATATATATATATATATATATATATATATATATATATATATATATATATATATATATATATATATATATATATATATATATATATATATATATATATATATATATATATATAAATGCCCATCACTGGGAAGGAAGGCAAAATATTGCAATTTGAAAGATTGATACAGAAGTGCGTGATGGCCGAGTGGTTAGCGCTCTGGCTTTCGCTATCACAAATTTCGGGTTCGAATCCCGCCTGTGTTATGGATGTTTGCAATGGTTCAGAATTCATATATGATTAGAAAAATATATCAGACCAAGGTCTTATGGGAATAGTGGAATATCATTAAGAAGTTACCGAATAAGAAGAAGTTATCATAAAAAAATAAAACACGAAGAAAAAAAAAAAAAAATCGCTAATTGTTTCAATTACGGACATGCTAGAAAATTTTCCTACCTTCTTCTTCATTGGCGCAACAGCCCCATGAAGAAGAAGAAAAATATATGTGGTCTTATATGAGATCAATTCGTAGGTTCCGGCCTCATATGACAGCAGAGCGTCACAGAGCCCAATCAGACTTCTCACCCACATCATTCCCAAACTGTAAAAGAGGCAATTCAGCTCTAGTAGTGTGGTGTAGTAGTAATAGTTTGAGATATACCCGGATAATTCTAGGTAGACAATTTTATTATCTATGAAAGACACTTATTTAAGTAGCCAGAAATGCCATAATTTTCGAAAGATGTGACTGCCTCTAGTGGATTCGGGTCTGTGATTTCTGCATACTAGCAGTGCATGTTTCCATTCATTTAATATTAACACTATGGGTCTGAATGGCCGAGTGGCTAGCGTTCTGGCGTTCGGTACCACAGGTTTCGGGTTTGAGTCCCGGCGGTGCTATGGATGTTTGCAGTGGTTCGAATCCACTTTAAACCGTAGGTCCCGGTCCTAATAGGATCGTAGAGCCTTGTGGGGGCATTGTTACTCCGCGTCTGTGGCTTACTATCAAGCTACACGCGCCCGCTGGGTAATGCAAAATGAGTAACGTCTGTGCAGCGCTTGCCTTAAGGCATTCAAGACCAAGCTGTCTAAGTGTTTGCCAGTTGCATTAGAACAAAAAAAATATATATATTAACACTATACTTCAAGTTGAATTCTTTAGTTCTGCTGGGTAGAACTGACAACTTTACCCCATAACAAGAAAACATATCCGGTCTCGAAATCTGCCAGTAAACAGACAGCCTTGCCCCACCGTAGAGCTGTTGCGTCAATGAAGGAGAAGAAGATAGGAAAATTTTCAAGCATGTCCGTAATTGAAACAATTAGCAATTAATTTTTTTGTTCGCGTTTTATTTTTTATGATATAGTATACATTCTGTAACTTCTTTATGATGTTCCACTATTCTTATATAAAAGAATTTAATTAATTTTCTTTCCCCACACGTAGGAGATCATAAAACGAGGTCAGCTGCGATGAATTCCTTCTTAGATACGATACATTTTTATGTAAGATTTTGTTTATGTTATTTTAATAAAATTTTTTTATTAATATTTTGTGCGATATTAAATAATGTTTTTGTTTTTTGGTAATTAATCCTTGGCCTATTTAAACATCCTTCAAGTTCTTAAATGCAAAGTGATAACTTTGTAAAAAAAAAAAAAAAAATCCTTGTCCTTTAATGCCCGAGAAAAGCAAAATTTTTTTTTTTTTTTTTTTTTTTGCACTCGCAAGATATTCGCTGTTTACAGACAAAGATTGCTCACGAGCAAGGTCGTAATTTCACAAACAAACAAATCAGATAAGATTTCAGCATGGACTTTGATTTTTCCTTGATTTCACAAAAAGACAGACTTCACAATAAAATTATGTACAATTTATAATACAATGCAAATAAATATATATACAATTCGAACAACGTTTTTCAGATGAAAAATTTGAGAAAAGAGAATTTCTTGAAAAAAATTTTTAATAAATTCCGAATTACTTATTCTATCGAAATTGTTGAATTAGTCTGTTATAAATTATTAATCTAAAATTATTGGAATTATTTCATTAAGTATTATACTCCTAAAATTATCGAATTGTTCCATTAAAATTATTGAATTACTCCATTAAGAATTATTCTTATAAAATTATTAAATTATTCCTATCTAAATTAGTATATTTATAATTAAGTGGAAAACTCTAAAATTCTATTTGTTTTTTTTAATTCCATTTCAAAATTAAATTCTTAGATTTCGAAAATTAAAAAATGGAAACTACATACCTTGAAGAAAAAAATAAAACTGTAGAAAAATGAATTACAAAAATAAGAAAGAATAAAATAAAAATTATCTAATCATTTTAAATACACTCATGTCCATAAATTAAGGATAATGAAGTTCAGGCAAAGAAAGAGACAGAAGCAAAACAAATTTGACTTATTTGTAAAATCTATTTATTAAACAAAAGGTAAAGAGTCTAAAAAGATGCTATATGTTTGTCATAATTAATAAAAATTGCAATTTTTACTCCTGGAGCAAATTTCAAAAAATAACCTATTTACAAAAAACAGTATAACATGGTTAGTATGATGGTTAATATGGAGTATGCTGTGAGTATGCTGGCCAATCCATACGGGTGATATCCTCCAATTGAAGGCATTCGTCCATAATGTTTGCACGGTGAGGACGGGCGTTGTCATCCATAAACAGAAATACAGCACCCATGGCGCCCCGAAACAAACGTACATGTTGTTCCAGAATGACATCCCGATAGATGTGGCCTTTCATCGTTACACTCTGAACATGCAGGTCAGTTCTGGAACAAAGAATAATTCCTCCCCAAACGAGGCATCCTGCACCACCGTAACGGTGACGTTCAATGGTGTTCTCTTGGTGGTAACGGGTACCTGGCGCTTTCCATATGAAAGTCCGGCGAGAATCAGACTGCAAACTAAACCTGCACTCGTCGGAAAACATCACACCAGACCACTGTTGCGGTGTCCACAATGCATGCTCTCTACTCCAGGTTAATCGCAGGCGACAGTGAGTTGCGGTAAGTGGAACACATCTGACAGACCCACGAGCATATAGACCAATGTGCCCTAAGCGTCTGTACACGGTCTGCCTTGAAACTGTCGTACCGGTAGCTGAAGAGAGCTGACGAGACAGGTCTGATGCTGTGCTCCGTCGGTTTCTTTTGGCAGTAACTGTTAAATACCGGTCTTCATTCGGCGTTGTAACTCGGGGGCGACCTGTGCTGTAACATCTACTCACATTACCATCATCTTGGAATCGTTGCCAAAGCCTGGAGATGACACTCTGGGCGTTTCGAAGTTCCTATACTTCTAGCTGGGAACGTCCTCATTCCAGTCGTCCAATAATTCTACCACGTAAAAATCATCCAAATGTTTCCTTTGTGCCATAACTATGCGGTTATTGCATTGAAAGGCTTTTAAAGCGCTTGTGAACAATTTTACTTCTTTGCCACCATTCCTTATATACCCCTCTCTTACACTCTCGTCATTGTGACGTACTATCCGCGCCATCTGGTGGTTTCCTGTAATTTGCATATTCTTTTTCAAGATGTGTGTGATAATTCTACAGGTGACATTTTTATTTTAGAGTTCAATTTCTGTGTGATTCTGAATTATCCTTAATTTATGGACATGAGTGTATATGAACTCTGGAGTTTATTGGCGACTAGCGCTTTGGCATTCATAGGTTTCGTGTTGGAGTTCCGGCTGTTCTATGGATGTTTATAGTTGTTCGGAATCCACTTTAAACCGTAGGTTCCAGTCTAATATGAATGTTGGGCATAGCGCTGACAGCCATACCCCTTAAAAAGTCAGTGTCTTGGAGCCAAATCAGACTTCTACAGACGGGTGTTCCCTCACAACAGAAGCTGCTTCTCCTTTTCCCTCCTTCCATGAGACCACACTGGTTCATGAACTTGATCTAGGTGTTGCTGTCTACCAAGTGGAATAAAAAACGACAGATCTATGAACTCCAAACAAAGAATTTCACGGAGTCGCGATTTTAACTGGTTTTGATGCTAATTGCCTTTTGCTTTTTTTCCACCTTGTTTGGTCTCAACATAGCTCAAATCTGGCATAGACAAACCCAAACCAAACAAACAAAGAATATTATAAAAAAGTGTATATTTATCGTTTCACTCAGAACTTTTTGCAAATATCAATAGTTTTATATGAACAGGTGCAAATCTATTTTCTATTGATCTCATTTTTTTTTTCCATGCCCGTTTTTCGATGGAATATAATTGATTGAATTGATTTCGCTGAGGAAAATGAAAGTGTAACATCATGGACGTGTAAGTAGAAAATGGACTGACAGATGCAGTATCAAATATTAAGTGATGTTTAGTGCAACACGATCCAGCAGTAGATTGAGCGATAATCAGGTGATCAGTAGGCTGTTGGATCTTCGTGGATGGCTATGCAGCCAGTAATTGGTCCAGATACAGCAATTGCATAATGTGGCCTGAGAGATGGGCAATCATTCACCCTCCTATAACGCCCACGATCACGTCCCAAACGTGATCGGAAGACAGTTTCGCACAGAGAAGCCCCCTTGAGTACGATGGATAGCTTATTGGCTGATGCCAGTTGTATGTGGTCGGGTGTTATTCTGCTAGTAAATGACATTGAGCATTTCTTGAAGAAGACGGTGGAACTCCTTGGTGCCACCGATTGTAGCATACAGGCAACCGTATGCCATTGGGCCACTTTAAGTTGGAATTTCACCAAACATTTTTTTTTTTTTTATTTCCGATGGCAGATTATGAACAGTTAAAGTAAAAAAAAAGAACAACGAAAAAAAAAACATACAACATACAACAAAATAATACAGCAAAACATGCTGAAACAGAGTTCATTAATCTAACAATAATGCCAAGTTTCAGATCTTTTAGCCACTAAAAAGTGTTACCACGGGGAGGTAGATCTTCTGCGCATCCTTTTCACCAAACATTGAGATTAGACATAATAAAACGTTCGTTAATCAGATGGGCCAGAGAGTAGACCAGATCGTTGTGGTGACTGATCAGTGCCATCAAAACAGACCAGCGGTGACCTGCTTCGTAGGTGACCCCCTCCCCCATAATCATGATGCCCGTTGTCGTGCTGTGTGATTTTCTACAATTGCGGTCACATTGGACCTGTCACCATGTCGGTGCCAGACTTATTTGCTTCTCGTTTCATTGCGTAGAAAAAGAGTGATTCTTCGAAGTACATTACCCTGTTCCACTCCGACGGAGGAGGTGTAGATGGAGGTGTAAAAGAGGCGTAGATGCTTTGGGTCAATGATAGTCTTAACTGGTGCCACGAGTGTAAGGCAGTGGAGACTACCAGTGCCTTACACTCGTGGCAAAGTGAATAATGGGTTGTGGACCACATAGAAGCATCCAGAATGTCTTGCGCATTCTGCAATAAGTCAAGCAGGAAGTAAACTGCGAGGTCTCCAACTCTTATTGGTATATGCATACGTTAATAACGTACTGATGTCCCTCTGGCAGTGGAACGTGTTGCAATCTCTTCTCATCCAGGTGCATCTGGACTCTTGTAGGTGACCGTCTTCTGCGATATGATGGACGGACCAACTGCGTTTCTGAATCCAATCCTCAGATTCTCGTGAATTCGTCTATGTTGGTAGATTTGTCTTCGTAGGAGACGGCCTGACATCTCTGTTGCGAAATGTCTCCTATGTGGCGAGGGGGCCTGAATGGCCGAGTGGCTAGCGCTCTGGTGCTTGGTAACGCAGGTTTCGGGTTCGAGTCCCGGCTGTGCCATGGATGTTTGTAGTGGCTCGGAATAAACTTTAAACTGTAGGTCCCGGTCTGTTTAGCCTAAAGTGTACACAAGATGACCGTAGAGCGATTAACCAAATCAAACCTATGTGGCGATAATACAGCTTCCTTAATTGGTTTTCTTCGCCGACACAGCGGATGGACTATTGCTTGATCTGCCTAATAATAACTCTGTGAGCTGCTGCTACTATGGGATTTGCACCTTTTTTCTGATCACTTCTTGCTGTTGTATTTTGTATAGTTTCTGGTAGTGTATTTTAGAAATTAATATTACAGAAAAGTGGATGAAAATTGTTTTAATTTCAAAAAAATCAACCAATTATTTTATACTTTTACTGCAAATATCATTTGTATAATTTTGTTTGAAAATATTTCATTAAATTTCGTTCATGTGTTCAATTCATTAACCAGCTGCCAGCTAAGGCTGCCTCCCCCTTACTTAATTTGCTGTGTAATTTTTCTGGAAAACTGTTTCATAAAAAAAAAGAAAATACGATTGGATATTTACGGAATAAACAATTTTAGGATTATTTTTAAAAATATTTTGATTATGATTAATTAAAAAAATTTCACAAGAATTTTTGTCTTTTCATCCTTATCTTATTCTGAATAAGAGAATATAATATTTTTTTTTTAACATTGATTACATTAATATTTTTCAAGAAATTAAAAGATGGATAAATAAGAAAAAAAAAAAATATGTCGCAAAAGTCAATGGCAGCCAAATTGTTTTTAAACAAATTCAAGAAAAAAAATGTCTTGACTGTTAAATATTGTTTGGTTTTATATTTGAGAGTAAATTTTTTAACGCTAGGCGTTTTTATTTTTATTTTTTTTTTTTATTTATTTATTTTTAATATAGAAAAAGAAGAAAAGGTAAATTTAAAGAAAAAAAAATCCCTTCTATAGAAACAATTGGCTGACATTGGAAAACACATTATTTTCCATTACAAATTAAAATTTGTCAGAAATGTCGCTACATTGCTGAAACCAGCTGGTTTGTCTTTTGCCCTAGCTAAAAATCGCTTGAAAAAGTAATTCGATTTAACAAGAGAAAAAGAGGTCGTCCATCGTGACACAAGTTTATTAACAGAAAGCTCATGAAAAATCTAAGTTTAAACATATGTAAAACTTTCTACTGCCTTAAGTGAAGAAATTTATAATTCGATGTTCTCTGAAACTATCGGACGAGTGATGGATTTTTCCAGGTGTTTATCAGGAAAAAAATATTCTTGGGAATGAAAAGAACAAGAAGCGTTTGCGATATCCTTGATAAATAAGTCCGTGTCTTATTCGAAATAAGCCCTATTCCTATTAGATGAGAAAAAAGATCAACATTTTCAGTTTTGTACATACTAGTACGTACTAGTATGTACATACTCATACGTATTTGTACATACTAGTACTACATACTCATACGTATTTGTACATACTAGTACGTACCAGTACATACTAGTACGAAAGAGAAAAATAAAAATCTTAAAGTGGTGAGTCAGTAAGGTTAAAATATATTTAAATAAAGTAAGTGATTCATTGTACAGTATCATCACTAAATAATAGAGAGTTTTTGCATACCGTATTTTGGACGTCCGTTAGCTTTTTTCTCCCTAGCACGCATGCTCATAGGAAACGGACGTCCAAAATAGCAGTATGCAAAGACTCTCTAATAAATGTATTAATCCTGGTGTCGATATACATATACACAAGGAAACCTACACTTCCATGCTTCACTGACCCAACTAAGATCTTCAGATTGACGAGCATTTTCCACCTGTGAAGTGTGCAGCTGGATTGTAAAGACTCGTTCCCACCGAGGCGTGAGGCGTTGACCAATTACTAGCCTCACCGCATTCTCCCGAAACCGGTTGAAATCCACAGCTTCGAGTTGACCAACTTTCAACTCTCAAAGGCTTTGCGCGTCATGTGACTTGGATTGAGCCAATCTACCATCTAGTAGAAGTAACTGGAACTTCACTAGGCGTAAAGCGATTTCTGACGTTTCAGTGTGAAGGGGTCGAAAAAATTTTCTTGCCTGCCGCGTGACCGGTCGCCACCTCACGCCTCGGTGGGGACGAGCCATAAATAGGGTGTAGTTGGTTTGAGACTTGAAACACAGGTTGGAGAACTTGCATCTTTATTGACACATCCACAAACACGACAAACTTACATAATTAGAGACATGCGTTATTTAACACATTTAAAATGACATTATTTAATTACAGATTTATGGAAGGATTCCACTTCTTAGACGAAAAACCGATACTCAAGTTTTCGCGGAATATATATTTCCTCTCCGGGTGAGAGTCTGTAGGCCAACTATTACGAAGAATTGTGTTGAATATATTTCCTCTCGGGATGAGAGATCACGAACAAAACGTTTCTCAGCAGAAGGGCGGGTTGTACTTCCTCTACGGTGAGAGTCTCGAGGCCTACTGACCATTTCTCTTAAACGCCACAGGGGACGCACTTGCAGTGAGTAGGAGGAAGCACGGTCACAATTGAATAACAAATCTGATGTCGACGAACTCCGGTCTCAGTGGGCTAACGGTCATATTAGACCGTGACCTACGGGTTTAAAGTGGGATCTGAAGCACTACAAGCATCCATGGCACCGCCGGGGCTCGTACCCGAAATTTGTGGCACCGAGCACCAGAAAGATAGTCACTCAGTCATCAGGTCCCCAGAGGACATGTAATAACAGAAAAATAATTTCTGGTTAATATTTAATAATTAATATTTAATAATTTTTCTAAATGTTGAAGTTTCTGTATGAAATGTTTAATCTTAAAGTATTAATATTTATTCATATAACCCCTAATTAAAATAGTTTAATAGTTTGAATTATATTTGCTATAAAATTAACATCGACAAAAATATTGATCGACATAATTACGACAACTCTATATTAATCGACAAAAATTTTAATATAATGCAATTTTTTATCCGATTTCCATTCAATATTGATTTAATAACTTAACTAACAATTTGTCTAGTATTATATTTTAATTTATGACCTGAATGGCCGAGTGGCTAGTGCTCGATAACACATGTTTCGGGTTCGAGTCCCGGCGGTGCTATGGATGTTTGTAGTGGTTCGGAATCCACTTTAAACCGTAGGTCCAGGTCCTAATAGGATCGTAGAGCGTTGCGGGGGCATTGTTACTCCGCGTCTGTGGCTTACTATCAAGCTACACGCATCCCCTGGGAAGTGGAAAGTGAGTAGCGTCGATGCAGCACTGCCTTATGGCATGGAAGACAATTGCCTAAGTGTTTGTCAGCTGCATTAGAAAAAAAAATAATATTTTAATTTACCTTTCCTATAAACTGAAAATTTACTCCTGCTAGAAATTGTAATAAATATTTAATAGCAATAATAATCACACCATTTTCACACACATCTAAGTGAAAGTAAATTATTTTTAGTGCTTTATTTACTATTTTGCCCAGTATTTTTTGCTTGTTGTGAAATTTTCCTACATTCTTTTCCACGACAGTTGAACAGCTGTCAGAAAAATAAGCATAGCCAACTCAAACGTGGCGTACTATTAGGTCATTCTAAGTTACGTTTTGCGAGAACGCGCGTTATTTCTTTTCCTGTAATGCACGTCATTGCATGACTCATCATAAATTGAGCACAATCCAAGAGTTTCATTTCTTCTAATAAAGTTACAATTCAATATGCATGTTAAAATAAAAGAGGTTTTGAATTCTTTGATTTCTAAATATATAAATTACTCTTTCAAGAGCATTATTACTTAAGAGGGAAAAAAGTCATTGCACAATTTGAATACATGAATAATGGAAATTAAAAACATATTAATTTCTTAACCACCATTCCAAAATAATTAATATAATAATAGTTTTTCAATTCCTTCTATTAGTTCACATTCTCCCTATATATATCTTGTTCAAATTTTCAATCGTTCATAAAATACTTTTTATTCATCCACTCCAGTTCAAATACATTTTTTTGAACTTGTAGTGGATGACACTGGATGCTAATACTGTTTTTCAAATATTAATTCATTAATTAAATTTAATTCATTAATTTTAGTTTTTTGTAGATTTTAGTTGCATATATCTACCAATAGATGGTGCCGGATGTAACAGGAAAATTTCAACTTTATTTGTAAAGGACTTTTCTGCAATATAGTGAAAAAAAGTAGGAATTGACTTAAAAAATTTTTTTTTTTTTTTTTTATATTACTTGTTTAAAAGCTACTCAAGTTATGAATTCTTTGTTTCAAAATTGGTTATTTTCGAAAGCCGGGCATTTGGTTCTGAGATCATTCACCATTAGAACTGGAGATAATGTGTAGCAAATTCAGCGTTACCAAAAAGCACTGTGCAGAGCCTGCTATATTACACTAATACTGAGCCATCATAATTTGAAAGGAATGGAAGGAGTTTTTGGCTTGTAGATTTATCTTTCCTATAGCTGCCCTAGTCAGAATCAGAACCGTATAAACTTATTCCCGAAACTCACAGTAATATCCAGCAGGCCATTCCTCTGTAAAATAAAAAAATTTAAATAAAAAAAAAAAATTTTTAAAAAATTTACTGTAAAAGTGTGTGGAGCTGAAGTTTTATTGCAGTTTTTATTCATCTTAAATTAATCTGATGTTGTAACAGTGCTTCCTCCTGCACACTGGCAACTGCGCCTCCCTGTGACGTTCAGGAGAAATGGTCAGTCGGCCTCGAGACTCTCACCCTAGAGGAAGCACAGCGCAACCTTTTGCTCCAGCTGAGAAACGTTTAGTTTTAGTCTCTCATCCCGAAAAGAAATGTATTTAGCGCATCCGGGCATAAGTTGGCCTACAGACTCACATCCGGAGAGAAAGTATATTTCTGGCACCCTGCGCTTAGCAGAGTTTTGGGTTTTCGGCTTAGATGTGGAGTTCTTCCACGAATCTATTATTATCTGCCTTTAAATGTGTTAAATATTGTATGTGTTGGATGTTTATACGTGTGTCAATAAAGCTGAGAGTTCTCAAACCTGTGCCTCTAGTATCTCAACATCAACCACACCATGTTACAATTTGGACGGCCTGTACCCACATTAATGTATATTTACTTATGAAATGAACTATTGTAATTTTGGTATCTTTCTTCTCAAAGAATTTTTGTTAAATTTAAATAACAAAGCTATTTATTAAAATTTTTTATTGCACTGCTTCTTTACAAAAGGATGTTTCGTGGGATTTCAATATGTAATACTTAAAGTATGTTAATAAATTTGGCTAAATACTTTTAACAGAAAATTTCTTAAAGATTCTGATTATGAAAATTAAATGTTTAACAGGAATATTTGACCAAGATTACATTTGCATGAATTATTAACGATACTTTCCTTTCTTTTAAATTACGTGAATTTATATACAAATTCATCTTGTTTTTAAAACATTAAAGATTTTTTTCTAATTTTATATAACTGACATATTTCTGTAATAAAATGATACAATCTGAATAGGGATTGCAATATCGGACCAAAAGTTCAATACCGGTATTCGGTATTTTTAGATCTTAATACCGGGTTTAATACCGGTAGTAGAAATTTTAGAAAAGGAAAAAAATACGGGTGTTTTTAGTTTTATTGTTAACTGGTTACGGGTGTTACCAGTTTTATTAGAGAATGTAAATATCACAAAAAAATTTGTAACTTATAAATTATAACAGTATATAAAGAATCGCAAAAAGTAAAGGAACATCTTATTTATTTAAATCACAAAAAAGTGTAAATATCACTATTCAGTCTGTGGTACTATTATAAATTTTTGAAAAATGATATTAAAAACATAATGCATAAATTGTACTATCATTAAGCCTGGAACGTAATTTTGTGCAAAAATTACCAGCTGTCGAAAACGCTCTTTCGGCATCTAAGCTAGTTGGTGGTACTGTTAGCAATGCGTGATATACTTTTTGCCAAGTATTTACCTCTAAAGGCCTCAACTTCAAATAAATCTATTTCTCGTCGGATTGTCTTGGATATAGCTGATTTCTGTATTGTATTTTGGTTTGTTGAAATTTTTTAATTATCGCTTATTCTAATTTTTGTTCCAGAGACAATTAATTTTTACTATCAACATTAATGTCATTATAATCTTCGATAACTGTACCGAATTCTTCTGAATGTGGATAGGTTCTGAATTCTGAATAAGAATAAGAATTTCACAAATAACAATTCTAAATTTCTAGTAAATACCGAAAAACCGGTATTTAAACTTGTGAATACCGGTATTACAAAATTGTACACATGGCTCAAAATACCGGTATTCGGTATCCCGGTATTGCAATCCCTAAATCTGAAGAACCCAGTATAGCACACATTCTTACAATTTGACAGAGAATTTACAGAATTTTTTGAAAATTAGGAATATCTGATTATCAATATTATTACAATAAAAGGCACGGCAATAACTTCCATAATTAAAAACTATAATAAAAAAAAAAAAGCCACATTCTTCCTTAGTTGTGTAATGTGCTTCATCTAAAAATATACCAAACCCCTCGCAGTAATTTTGACGCTGCTGTTACGTTTATCTGTTCGCGACTAGACTTTGACAAGAAATCATCTTCCTGTATCACCTTTGCCCTGTCACGTGATCTCCATTCCTCAAAAGAGTGCGCACAGGATTTAAGAAAATATGAGCAAGAAAAAAATGTCCAAAAATCAGCAACAAATCGCCTAGTGCACATTAAAAAAGTAATTCACATATGATATTTTGCTGTCGAAAAAAATTATATTCCTAATTTGTTCTTGTAATAAATTCTTAATTATTTTTCAAAATTTTTTTGACAAGAATAGAATTTTTTTAATATCGATCTTAAACCATTTTTTAAATATAGTTTTTAACCAATTTTTTTTTTTTAAATATAGTTTTCTCACCAATTTTTTTTTTTAAGATCAAAAGCTTCCAGTAAGTATAGTTAAAAACAATTCTAATTTTAATATGTTGTTTCCAATTTTTAATATTTTTTATTATATTTTCAGAACAATTTTTGTTCTTGTCTTAATTGTTTTTCAAAAGATATTTTTTATATTAAGAATATAATTTTTTTAATATAGATTTTGAAGCATTTTTTTTTTTAAGATCAAAAGCTTCAGTAAGTATAGTTAAAAACAATTCTAATTTTAATATGTTGTTTCCAATTTTTAATATAATTTTATTATATTTTCAGAACAATTATATTCTAATTTGTTCTTGTAATAAATTCTTAATTGTTTTTCAAAGATATTTTTTTATATTAAGAGTATAATTTTTTTTTAATTTTTTGAAGCATTTTTTTTTTTAAGATCAAAAGCTTCCAGTAAGTATAGTTAAAAACATTCTAATTTTAATACGTTGTTTTTTTTTTTTAATATAATTTTTTATAATATTTTCATTATATTCCTAATTTGTTCTTGTAATAAATTCTTACCAAAGATATTTTTTTTATTAAGAATATAATTTTTTTTTTTTAATATTTTTGAAGCATTTTTTTTTTTTTTTAAGATCAAAAGCTTCCAGTAAGTATAGTTAAAAACAATTCTAATTTTAATATGTTGTTTCCAATTTTTTTAATATAATTTATTATATTTTCAGATTATATTCCTAATTTGTTCTTGTAATAAATTTTATAAAAGATATTTTTATATTAAGAATATTATACTTTTTTTTTTAAGATCAAAAGCTTTCAGTGAGTATCGTTAAGAACAATTCTAATTTTAGTGTGTTGTTTCCAATTATTTTATATAATTTTTATTATATTTTCGTTCTTAATAAAGATTACCAGAAAAAAATTCTTCTCAGAAATTTACCATTTAATTCTAATTTTAAAAATATATCTTGGACTTTAATTTTTAATCATGTGACACACACACACACAAATCAGAAATCTAAGTAACATGCGAAAAAGCGTATTTAGCTTAAATAAATTTTACTTATTCAACTGTATATTATTTATTGAAAATTTAATAAAGAACAACATCAATTATAATTTATTTATTTGACTTATATAATTCTTACTTTTTGAACATAATAACGAAAAAGTAAGAATTATTTAAGTTAAATATAAATTAACCAATACCAATTCTAATTTAAGAAATTATTGGATAATATGTAATTTTTAATAAATTAAATTTTGACTTTAGATACATTAAAATTATATGGAAAAAAAAGATTTGGCATTCGAAGATGTACTAATAAATCTTAGGCTAATTAATTTTTAGATTGCCGTAGAATATATTAAATGATAAAATATTTTTGGAAAAAAAATTGCCTATTAACAAAATTATGCAGAAAAAATTTATTTACATAAATACGAAATGTAATAAACTGAATTTTAATTTTCATGTATTATTTCAGATTATGTCAAAAAATAAGCCAGATTTGTAACTGACCGAGAGTTCACTTTTAGAATGTTTAAAATTTTATTCATCTTCTAAAACTAAGGAAATTCTTCGCATGTAAGTGCGAAATTCAATTAAAAAATTTTTTGAGGGAAAAAATTATTTTTAATTGTTAAAAAATTAGTTTAAATTAAGATATATTAGGATTTAAAATAAGCATTGAGAAACAATAACTGTAAAAAAAAAAAAAAAAAAAAAAAAAAAAAAAAAATTTACTTACTTAGATCAAGTAACAAGAAAAACTAATACATTTTATTTGACTTATTTTTCTGTTATAGCCACGATTATTGACTGCAAAATTATTTCGAACTTTTTAGTTATGATCTATAAGTCGAAAGAAAATAATCAAACGATTTTGTTTGGTTGCCATATTTTATTTTTTAAGATTTAAAAAAAAAACAAACTTGTATTTATTATAGTACAAATCCTAGAGCCTGCAAATGTAAAATTATCGGCAGTTTTATTTTATCAATCAAAATAAGAAAATATTATAAATAAATAACCTAAAAGTATTCTTTGGGCCATATAAATAAGCAACATTTTAAAAATTGTTTTTCCAGGATATTATGTAAGCAACAAATTTCATTATTGTCCTTTAAAACAGCACCTGCGTCTTTTCTAAGTGAAAACCAAACTTCCCTACTCTTTATTTATTTAACCACAGACAATTTTCTCGTATCTCATTCAAACGAAGTTTGAAAATTGAGCGATATAGATGCAAATAATTAGACATACAATACAAAAATGCACAAAATTAAATTGAGGAATTGAAAAAAAAATCAATAAAAAAGGCACCCCAAAGCAAACAAGAAAAAGCACATACAATTATACTAAATTTTATATTTAATTTTTACATGGCCTATTTTCATATACTCTATAGTATACAGAAATTCATTCTAATTGTTTTTTTATTATTTACAAACAAATTAACCAACAATAAAATCTCTTGAGCATAAGTATGAATTCTGCACTCTATGTAGTTCTTTAAATCTGTTTAATAAAAAAAAACTATTTTAATTATAAACTTTTAATCTAAGTTTTAAAATGCAAACTTTTAACTTAACTGATCCTATTAAATTTTTTTTTTTAATTTTAAAAGGGATTTGGAACATTTGCAAACATTGAAAAATGATTAGTTTCATATTTTTTTAAATTCGAAGTTCAGCAATAATAGTATAATGATGAAGTTTGAAATAATAGTAATGTCAGTTAAAAAGTGTACATTTTAGTATTTTTTTTTTTTTGAACTTTTATAAATTTAAACATATAACAGGCTATGAAATAAGAAACCATAAAAAATAAATTTTAAAGTTTAGGTAAAGAATTAAGTTTAATTAAAACTAATTAAAGAATTAAATTCAGGCAATAATATATGATTTGATAAATCATATATTAAATACTTGATAAAATATTTAAAAATTGCATTTAAAATCTCATCCAAAATTAGCTTATTTTTAATTTAAAAAAAAAATTTATAAAAAGTCTAGAAATAATAAAAACTTGCCTGTTAACATTTTAGCATATACCATTACAATAAAAACTATTTCTTTCGATATTAAAATAATAATCCAATTATTTATATTATTTATGAACAATTTTCTGAATCAAAATGCTTATTTACATTCAGTAAAAGATGTTTACAAACAAAGAGTAACCTCACTAAATTGTAAACATAACAGGTCTGTCTCTCCAAGAAGAAGACAATATGTATGCTTCACAAACATCGAATAAACTACTGTTAATCTACCAGTAAGATATTAAATTTTACTTTTTTTTTCTTTTCACTAAACTGATATCGCTCTACATATGGACTAACAATATTATTATGTCACCAATTCTTTGCTGCTTAAAAAAATATTATGGCACATATAAAAATAAAGAAAAATTCACAACGTAATGCTAGCTTGCCAACGTTCTATTATAAATTACTTGTGTAAAATTTAAATTTTAAATTTAATTTTTAAAGTATTACTTATTAATATTGGCTTCTTATCTTTATAAAAGTTTTGCATTCATCAATTAAATTTATTACAAGCTAATTTAATTATTCATATTTTTAAATACACGGATAAGGTTTTCAAAAATTATCTAAGCAATTTAAAACAACAGAAGGAAGTTTAAATTCGCATAAGTATTTCCAACAAACAATTGCTCAAAAATTTAAGATGAAAATAAATGTAAAAATTCAATAAAATGAAAGCAAAAAATGAACGAGAAGTTTGTATGTATACCTAAGTTTTAAAATATTTTCTATTTTCTTCATGTAGGAAGAACAATTGCATAAAGAACAATTAAAAATATCAATAATGTTATAATTAAAATTGCATTTGAAATTTTTAATTTATTGAATTTTAAGGGAAAAATATCGTGTTGCATATTGAAAATATGGGTGAGCAGAAGATCTACTTCCCCGTGGTGCATCTGGTAACACTTTTTAGTGACTAAAAGATCTGCAACTTGGCATTATTATTAGATTAATGAACTCTGTTTCAGCATGTTTTGTTGTATTATTTTGTTGTTGTTCATAATCTGCCATTGGAAATAATAATAATAAAAAAAATATATATATTGAAAATATTACCAGCTAATGCAGGTTTGAGTTGAATTTGTGGCCCAGTGGTAATGTAGGCAGCTATCATGTGGAAGGACTCAAGTTCAAATCTGTTGCCGACCACCATTGCATTCACTACTGCTTTCAAAAACGAGGAGTCAGAGATGTGTCAAGTGTGACAATGGGGGTAGAACATCAACAAGACAAACTATTTTGTGGAAATTTCCTAGGTTTTCAGCCATATGACATGCAAGTGAGGAGCAGTTACGCTTAAAAGTCCACACGGAAGATAATATTCACTCCAAAATCTCCTGTCGCTAGATTGTCACAATGCTCACTGATGCTGAAAAAAAAAAAAAAAAAAATTAAAACTGAGGCTATTGACATCTGATTTACTTTATAAAAGATCCTTTTGACATCAAACGCTCTAATGCGTTTATTTTCAGTTAGCATTAAATCAATCTTACTAAAGACGTTTCAAAAAGTTCCATCGAAGAAAAATTCCACGAAGGACCGATGGAAGAGTATCATGCATTTTCTTGATGTACCAAAGAATAGATAGTTTCTGGTCTGTTGAATTTTTGTTTGGACATTTTTTTAAAGTTCTACGATCTTCAAGGGCAAATAAATTAGATTTGTCTTAAAAAAAAAAAAAAAAAGTCTGTTTTAAATTTCACCAATCATAAGTTGCTGAAAGGAAAGTGGAATCAGTGTTTGAATTAGAATCTCTTTGGAGAAGACGTCATAACTGAGAAATAATGAAATGAGTTCCTTGATCCATATGTGAAACCAATGTTAGTGTTATTGGTCATGATTTTCATTCTTATGGGCGATAATGATGAGCTCCTTTGGTTTGTCGATGTATATTTTAAAAATCAATGTATAGAGCGAGTGAATTATCAAGCTCGATTATCGGACCTTAATCTTATCCAGTGACCATCTTGCAAATATGGCTATTCTCATTCTCATTCCAAGATCTTTAAATTTTTTTTTGCTTTCAAATTCTTTTTCAAGTTTTAATTTCTGGCAAAAAGGCGATGCCAGAATACAGCTTGGTCTTATCCTCAATGTCCAGCAGCGCGGGATGGCAACTGGCGCCGTTTACGAGTTACCAACTTTGGGGAAATACCCCTTAAACGGCGCATGTAATTCATAAATATAAGTTTGGGATGCGGCCGCTTTTTAATGTTAGTAACAATGCTCAAAAACTCAAATTAAAGTAGTACGACCCTAAAAAAAAAAAAAAAAAAAAAAGTACTAATTTATAAAAGTAAAATACGAACCACTTCAAAGTTAAGTTTTAAATCCACAATTAGGGACCAGTTGTGGATGCCATATTACTATTGAAAACGTAAACCTAAAAGTGGTAAACGAAAGCGCTAAAATAATGAAAGGCCATTCAGATTCGAAGATCCTTTAAATTGGATTAATTAAATTTACCCTTTGCTTCTTTTTTACCTTTACCTTTTAATTTCTTTAGTATAGAAAGGCATCCAGGGATGTATATTTGTTGTTGTGTCTGATCATCAACGTCCTGCAGCTCATGGGATAGACATCCCATGATCTAATCATAGATGGAGGGAAAGAAGCAGCTTTTGTTGTGATGGAACATCCGTATATGAAGTCTTGATTGGCTCCAAGTCGATGAAGAAGAAGGGATAGTGCCTTCCGGGAGGATTTTAGGGGGAACCAAACAGTTCGTTTGCTTATAGTATGGGAGAAAACTCGGAAAATTCCCAGAGGTAAACTGACTAAAAAGCAAGATGCTGAACACCACAAACGCCATCGAGTTCTCCTTGTTTTTGAAACATGTCTACAACAAAGCCACCAGCACATTGAAGTTCCGCCCTAATGCTCACCAGCGATGCACGTTACCACTCAGACTGGAGTCGGGCTAAAAAAGAACCTCATCGAACTTGGGGGTCGAACCCACGACAAAGAGTCTCGTTCTCTGCAGACTGAGTTAAGCTGGGCTGGAATACCTTTGATAATAGTTATAATTTGCGAATTATGCACAATCTCGGAAATAATATTAAATAAGATTAATAATTGTATAACGAATAATTTATTCAAATATCTCGTATTTTTTATTTAATTTTTTTTTGTAACGCATACACACATGGCAAATAGCTGTTAATTTAAAAGACATTTGTACTGTACTTCTTTTATTTCAAATTGTCTTAAAAACCTTATACCGAAAATAAAAAGAACAATAGAAAAAAGCACTTAAAATATTTTTAAAAAAAAATTATATTTTGTACGGTGGAAATTTGAACTTAAAAAAAATATATATTATTTAATGTTAATGTTATTATTTTGTTCCCTTTTAATGATATTTGAAGTTAAATATTATATCATTAAAAAAATATTTTTCCTAACATTCACACACTCAAACATGTATATAAGGTGGGGACTTGTTCTATGATACGACTGTAAATATATATAATAATCTTTCTTAATGATTCTAAAATTCTCAATGGACAGGTTCCTCTTTGTGTTGCTTACGTCATAACTTCCATTATGTTTATCAACACTCCCTTAATGATGTGCGATATCGCAGTGAAACGTTTCACAATGTTTGATTCATCGATGACCCTTCTGCGTTATGAGCCGTTTCATTATAGTCAGTGGCCTGATCAGTGGAGCAACCTAGCAAAGTTTGAGAACACACCAAATTCATTCATCAGTGGCAACATTCATTATCAGCTGCCCCTTTTGCCTCATGCAAGCACGTGACCAATCATTGAATAGTTTTTGATTCATCTCGTCCAATCAAAGTCCAGGACGTGCTGCTGATAACGAACTCAGCAACAGAGTTTTGATACTAACTATCTCCTTCAGGAAGTAAATACAGGAAGAGGGAAATGAGTTTGAAGGGCTTGCCTATTTTCTGAGAAATTTTGAACTGAACTCTTTTTCTGTCAATGACTCTGCCATAACGATTAGTAATCTTAACAGCTAGCATTCAAAAGAAGCTGATTGTATTCATATAAATAAAATTTCAAATTTATTTTATTTTTTTTTTTTTTTTTTTAGTTTGATAATTCTTAACGAAATTTTTTTTTTTTATTGGGAAGTCTAATGTAAAACAGGGAAGTGATTGTATTATTTTCTCCTGTTATATTTCGCGCCGTGATGGCCAACTAGCTGGATCTCTGACTCTTGGTACCACAAGGCTTCAGGTTCCAATCCTGGCCGTGCCACGGATATTTATTAGTAGTTTGGAATCCACGTTAAACTGTAGGACCTGGATTAACTAATCCTGACAGAAAAATGACTGTAGAGCGACGAATCAAATCAAACCTGTTTTACTACACCCTATAAAACAGGAAAAGGGGATAATATCTAAGTGTAATTAGTTCATGGGGGCCTGATGGCCGAGTGACTAGCGCTCGATGCTACAGGTTTTGGATTTGTCCCGACGGTACCATGGATGTTTGTGGTGGTTCGGAATCGTAGCCGGTCTACTATGACTGTAGGGCTGAGAGTGATAACTCCACCCCGTAAAAAGAAAAAGATCTAGTGTCTAGAAATCTGAAGATCTAGTCTGGTCTCAAGTCTAGGAAACCATTAGGCAGATGGCCTTGGCCATCATGGTGCTGTTGCGCCACTGATGATGATGATAAATTGGTTCATGTTATATGTTAGGGTAACCAGATAGTCAGTTTTCAGCATAGCCTGTACATAAAGGCCCATCCAAACGAGAGCGAAAAGCTTTTGTTCCAAACGTTCCCGTCTGACTTCGGAAAACAGCCCACGTTATCTCTGGTTGTGAGTGACAGCTGATTGTATAATGTGTGTCCATTTGATGTACTGCAAAAACCGGCTTTTGTCGGAGCGAGGTCGAGACATAATGATTTTCTGGTAGCGATTTTGTGAAACTGGTTTTTAATGGGTTAGCAAATGGGACTCGTTCTCGTCTCGAAGGAGCTTAACATGTGTCAGTCCATCTCTCATCCTCAGATCTGAAGGAAGAACATTCCAAGTCAAAACAGGAATTTTAGTATACGCTTTTAATGTGGGAGTTAATGTTACTCACGTCCATGACAATCTTCAGTCACACAGGCCTCCTGGCTGGTGCTAAATGAGTAACGACTAGAGGCTGCGGCTACTTGTCCCGGAAAAAATGACTGTGCGTCATTCGAACTTTAAACTGAATATACTACAGTGGAATGCTGGTGGTCTTTCTGGCATTAAATTTCAAAAAATTAAAAGGTTTGTGTAGAGTGTGGTTTGGTTTGATTTGGCTCTACGGTCATTTTGTGCACACTTTAGGCTAATTAGACAAGGACTTACCGTTTAACTTGGATTCCGAACCACTAACAAACATCCATGCCACTGTTAATTTTTGTAATGAGGGGTTTCGATGTTCGGTAACCCTAGAAGCAAATATTACAGAAAAAAACCCTCAGATATCAAGTTTCTTAATGAAAATGATAAATATATCATTTTTCAATGGATTCCATCACATGTGGGCCTTGATGGAAATGAAACGGCAGATCTTCTGGCAAAATAGGAACAAAAAAAAAATTCTGGACAATATCCTATCCGTCTTGACTCTTTTAGGAGAACTTATACTGAACAAAATTAAGTCATCGTATATTAGGAATTATTATCTGACACCAAAAGGAAAAGTCTGGGACACAATCGGGGATGACTGGAAAAAAAATAAAAAACTTGAAAGAGGCTGTTACCAGTTTTAGATTAAGAACTGGACACGACTGACTGGCCGAACATCTGATCAAAATAGGGATTGTGAACTCAGATATATGTGTTTTATGTAAGTCGGAGAAAATGAATAAGGCCCATCTACTTGTTTGCTCGGGACTGGATTCTTAACTTACAACAGAATTGTGATTTGTGTATTCTATACTGAACATTTCTGCCAGAGAAACCATGTCCTGATCACATGGATTTTTAATATGGTGCTTCTAGTTATTTAAATTTTTATCCTTACAACATTTTGCTTGTTTTTAACTGTTTTTAAGGTCTTTTGGTAATTTTTGTTAAGGATGTCTGGTCCTTTCACCTGTGAATCAATAAAGCTGTGAGTTCTCCAACCTGTGTCTCAAGTATCTCAATCCATTCACGCCTAATTACCATCTGGTTATCCAAACTAACATAAAAAATTAATACTACCTAACACTACACTCAGCATTTAGAGGATTATGCCGTTCACTATAATCAGCGCTATAATATTCACTATATTACACTCACTCTAGTAGCTTCACCACAAATTTACCATGCGATTTTATCACATAGTTTAACGTAATTTTGTTTCATAATTTTTAAACTCAACTATTTCATATCCCTATGGGCTATACTTATAGGAAGAGTCTGATAATTCGGATAAATGTGTGACCGAAATGGCCAAATAATTTTCATGATTATAAGATGGAACAGCATGTAGTTTTTTTAAAAATTTATTTCAGTGAATTAAATTCGCTTAATAAATTTTTAAACAGACGTATTGGGTCCTTTAGAGCATTCGAGACTACATAACGATTTTTTTCGACTATGTATCTCATTTTGTTGGTAGAAATATTGATAGATAGATTGCGGTTCAATTAAAAGAATACTAAAAAAATGATTTCAGCATTATATATATATATAGTTTTAACCAAAGAAAGAAACTACCTGAATATTTCCTTTGTTTGTTCCTTACTAAAAACTGACATATCCAGTATTCACAGCATCTGCATCAGGGATGTCTTGTTTTTAATACTTTAATTAATTAAATGTAATTTCAACAGACTGCTTGCATGTATGCAAGTATAAATAAAAGATAGATTTAACTACAGCCAAGTTGTCTTATAAATATTTATTCTGTCAAACTTAGTGAAATATTTGGTAAGGAATTATTATTAGATGCTATAACTTGCTGTAACTCTGGTTTATATATAGCAATCATAGTTTTTTAAAGTTAATTTTCTTAAGTAAGTAAGTTCTTGCAAGTTACGACCCTACTTTTGCGCGATGTACCACGGCAACCTGGTGCACCCATATATCTAAAAAATTTAACGAAAGAGTAGCATACTAAATATGTATTACTTTTTTACGAGTGATGCAGATTAAAAAAATCTCAGTTTGAGAACTATTGTTTTAAACCAGGGATGCACAGACTTCTGAAGACTGCAGTGAAAAAAAATAAGACTGCAATAATTCTGTAAGACTGCAGAATTCTTCTAAGACTGTATAATTTTATAAGACTGCAGCGAAAAACAATTCGGAATATATTTTGGAATTAAAAATATCGCATTCAAAGACATTTTAAAAAAAGTTATTAAAAGAAATTAAATTAAAATTAAAAAAATTCTCTTCAGAAGCCAGTTATTTTTAAGGTAGCTATTTTGAAAGACAGGCAATAAAGCAATAAAATAAGTGATTTTTTTTTTTTTAAACTCTATTACTTTTTAATTTTTCAGTTTGGTTTATAAAAATCAAGTAAAAATGTAATTTTTTAAAAAATAATTTTTTAATTAATTCCATCTGTAAAAATTATTAATTTTATTGTAATTCATAAACATATATATATAAATATATATTTCCTTATCCCACTTGGAGACAGCAACATCTAGACCAAGTCAAGAAATTATGTAGCGTCATGGAAGGAAGGAAAGGTTGGCAGATTCAGTTGTAATGGAGAAGTCTGGCTTGGCTCCGTGACGCTGAAGAAGGAATACAGTGACTTTCGGGAGGAAACCTTACATTTGCGTATCGTATGGGAGACGACCCAGAAAATTCTTCTCACCAGTTTGTCTGACTCACGAGGCACGATGCTGAACATCACAGGCATCATCGAATCTTGTTTTTTTTTGTTTTTTTTTTCAGTCATGAATCACGAGTCGGGAATTATTGAATTTATTTATAACTCATAAAAATACAGCTTCCATAATAAAGAGTTTTGAGGTATGCTATTAAATTATAGTACAATATTATAAATAATAGGGTCTTGGTGGCCTGGCGCTCTGGCACTCGGTGCCACAGATTTCCGTTTCGAGTCCCGGCAGGTACCATGGCAGTTTTTAGTGGTTCGGAATCCACTTTAAACTGCAGGTCCTGGTGCTGTGACTATTCAGCGTAGGTCTGTCAACCCTGTCCTGTAAGAACCCTGTCCAGTAGCCATCTTCTGTCTCGAAATCTGCCAGTAGGCAGACGGCCTTCTCTCACCATGGGCTGTTGTGCCAGGGAGTTAGAGTTACTATAAATAATTTATTACAAAGAAAGCGTTTATTTCAGAATTCGTAATATTTTTTAATTATTATGAATCAGAAATTAAGTTTCTAATCACCAAATAAATTTTTTAACTATTTTAGTAATAATACTAAAAATGACATAGCTTTCTCGAATGCTTAACTCGCAATATGAAATGACACCGAAAGTTCTTGATTAGAAATTGCTTTTGTTCTTAAAATTTTTATTTCTATTTGCGTTTTAAGATTCGATGAATTACCTCGCTTCCGTTCTAAAATGTTGAAGATTTAAAAGAACAATTCATTTTAAAACTTCTTAGATAACTTTCATAATTTTTTAACCACTTAAATTTTAAAAGATTAAAAGGGAAAGAAAAATCTGATTTAGAATTCAGCAAGCATTTTTTCATTTTTATATAGCAAAAAAAATAATAATAATAATAATAAAACTGTGTAACAACTGAATTTTTAAACTGTAACAATAAAAGTGGGGTATCTTCTTATTTTTAATACGTTATTGATACAATAAAGTATTTACAATTGTCCTTTGTGATTGAACGATAGACATTTTGATTATTCTTATAACTCTATTTTTTTCTATTTAGTTCCAAATCAGTTAAGATTAGATGAATTATCTCTTTCCTGACTTTTGTTATTCGGTAAACAGAAAATTGAAGATTAAAAGGAAAAGAATGCACCTGAAATAATCAAGATATCTAAGTTTTTGAAGAAATGAAAAATAGTTTTTGTAATTTGTATCTTAGAAATTTCTTAAAAAAATTTTTTTGATTCAGTTATTTTAATAAAATAACAGCGTACTCTGAATGTGAATTCCCTCCGTGAAATGGGGTTTTTTTGTGATTTTTATACTAAGTCTAAATTTTCCGACTGCCTCTGTACCAATCTCACTTTCTTATTGGTTAAAGAGAAACTTTTCCGAGGTTCTGAGACAGTCTGACGTGGATACTACGGTGCCCAAAAAGTAAGAGCAATTATTTATTTTCTTTCAAAAATCCAAATTTATTTCATCGCCTTCAAAGTAATCCCCGAGCACAATGCACTTATGCCAACGTTTATTCCAATACTCAATGCATGCTAAAAAGTCATCGGCAGGAATGACCTTCAAAGCGATTCACGTTGAATCTCTTCAATCGACTCAAAACGGTGTCCCCGAAGAGGTCTTTTGAGTTTAGGGAACAGCCAAAAGACGCATGACGGTGTGAATACAGTGGTTGTAGAACGATAAGGGTTTCATTTTTAGGCGAAAAGTCACGAAGAATCAATGCAGTGTGAGCTGGCGCATTCAGTGTTTTCGTACCAATCGAGATTTGACGCGTTTGAGGCCAAAAATGGAATTGACCGATCCTTTTGAAATTCCAACATCATTAGCAAGGCCTGTAATTGTAAATCGACGGTTTGCAAGCACCAAATCTTTAATTTTTTTGACACGAGTTTCGTCGATTGAGGTTGATTGTCGACCAGAGGGCTCTTCGTCTTCAAAACGTTCTCTGCCTTCTTTGAACTGTTTATATCATTTCTAAAGATTTCTTTCCGATATAGGAATGCTCACCGAATGCCCTCTGCAACATTTTACATGTTTCCGAAAACAAAATTTAATTCAAGTTCTTTGCTCACTTAATTCAGACATTTCAAAAATCGCCGGGATCAGTTTTAGCGTCTCACAAAGCCAAGCGTAACTCAAACACTAATGAATATTTTGACGTGAAATCTCACACAGATGTCAAGGACAGTGCCAGCAACCTAAAAAAGAAAAAAATTGAAATTCTGTAAGCCTCGGGTATTTTAAATTGAAAATCGGTTTTACTTTTTGCACACAGTAGTAAGTTGAATGAATTTCAACTTAAAAACGACTGAGGAAGCATTAAAGAGTGGGAAAAGAGAATTGGTTTCCCATTAGATGACTTGAGATTTTAGTATTCAATGGATGTTTATTTAGTACCCAATGGATTAAAGAAGGTTATCAATTAAATGTGACTTATTTTGAAAAGAATATATTAAATATTGTTTATTAGATGTCGATATATTCTATAAGCATATTGGTTAATTAAAAATGTTGTATTATTAGTTAATAATATTAATAAATTCTACTGGCAGTTAAAGTTATTCATCACTATAGAGGCAGAAATGTAACTGATTCAGCATTACCCAAGAGGAAGACTGATACACTACATCAAATAGCCTTTACACATTGTGCCTTTCACCACAATTTGACAGTCCACTGGATTCAGGGACAATACAGTTTACAGATTTATCATGCTCATTCACGCTATAAATACAGGAGCCATTTTGATTCGGTTTCACTTGTCGGAATTCGAACCGATCTCTTTCAAATTCCAACTAAAGCATGGCCTGATGGCTAGCTCTTTGGCCTTTTGTGCTTCAGATTCTAATCCAGACGGTAAATGGATGTTTGTTAGCGGTTTGGAATCCACGTTAAACTGTAGGTCCCGATTTAATTAGCCCAAAGTGTGCAAAAAAAAAAAAAAAGTGCGACAAACCAAACTCAACTAACGTGCTATTCACCAAGTTTGCTGCGCTGCTAATTGAAAGCAATGAAGTTAATGTTTTTGAAGCCCAACATTTTGAATATTTTAATTTTGAGTAAAAATTCATATATTACTTATAATTGATTTTTATTAATTCATTACTTGTAGAAAATAAATTCACAAAACAAACATCAAGCTTAAAATAGCATTTGATTTCCTGGTGAAAAATTAAAAAATGGGGGAAGCTATATTTTTCAATTCCTACTATTAGTTCACACTTTCCCTACATATATCTTGTTCAAATTTTCAATCGTTACTAAAATACTTTTTATTCATCCACTCAAGTTCAAATGCATTTTTTTTTTTTTTGAACTTGTAGTGGATGACACTGGATGTTAATACAGTTTTTTTCAAATATTAATTCAGTAATTTAATTTATTTAATTAATTTTAGTTTCATATGGGAGAAAAAAAATTTATCTTATATAAGATATTTAGCAGGATATAAATTTAGGAATAAATACCGTCAGTGGCGAAGCCTGCAAGTGGTGGCTGGAAAAAAAATATTTCTTTTCTCATTCTGGGTTCTAGTCTGAATCAATGAGGGAACAAAATGGAAAATGAAGCATGTGAATAAATTAGTGAGAGAGAGGGAAAGTGTGTGTGAGAAAGTGGCAATTTTTTCTTAAAAAAAAAATGAATGAAAATTATTTATAAAGGCTTTCTGCAATATAGTGAAAAGTAGGAATTGACTTAAAAATTATTTTTTTTTATTACTCATTATAATTCCTAATTTTTTTTCACTCTATTGCAGAAAGTCCTTTATAAATAATTTTCATTCATTTTTTAAGTTTATCTGGCGCCATCTATCGGTAGATATATGCAACTTAAATCTAAAAAAAAAAACAAACTAAAATTAATTAATTTAATTTAATTACTGAATTAATATTTGAAAAACTGTATTAACATCAAGTGTCATCCACTACAAGTTCAAAAAAAAAAAAAAATGTATTTGAACTTTAGTGGACGAATAAAAAGTGTTTTATTAACGATTGAATATTTGAACAAGATATATAATAGGGAGAGTGTGAGCTAATAGAAGGAATTGAATGAAAAAGTGTGCAAACTACTGTGAAAAGGAATTCCAAGGGGAGCCAAACCGGAAGCGATTCGAACAACTGTCACCGAAAAAGAGAGATCAAGAAAAGGTCAATCAATTTTGCACTTTGTACTTTCTCCCGGAGATATTTTATCAAAAGTATCCCCTTTCTACATAAGCTGATAGAAGGCGATAAAACGCCCTTCTGACCAGAGTTGATCTTTGAGCTGTGTGGCCCTGCTATCTTCTCTCCGCCGCCACCATAAGATGAGAAGACTCAGCCATGGCGAAACCTTCTGGTTCAGCAAACTCTGCGTCTGTTTTCACTTTCTTTCTCAGCCTTTTCACTTTCTAAAATATTTGTAAACGGAGTTGGAGAAAGGTTTTCATTTTTTATTTTATTTTATTCATTTCTGCAGCTTCCTGGAAAAAAAAAAGGATTTCGTCAGATTTGAGTCGCGGAAAGCGAACAAGAAAGTAAGTGGAAAAAAAAGATTTCGTTCGGTTTTATTTAATCTTAATCCTGGTGCTTTTTCTTTAAAATTAATAATTTTTTTTTTTTTAAATTTTGGGAATAAATAATTTTTTTCTAATATTTGTTTATTTAAAATAAATATTTAGATTTTTTAAAACTTGTTCTTAAAGAACATATTAATAAGAACGTAAAATTCTTGCACATAAGAATATATGTTAATTATTCTTATATTTAACATGTATGGAATATGAGGTCAAATTAAATGTATTTAAATGTTCTTAATTTTTTTTTTTATTTCCAGATTATGAACAGTTACAGCAATAAAAAAGAACAACGAATGTTCTTAAATTGTAATGTAATTAAAAATCGAATTTAAGCACAATGTGAAATTTTAATTTTATTCTTTTCATTAAGAATATCAGAATCATTTTCTCTTAGAAAATTTTATTCTTGTTGATTACTTGTAGAATATTTTTTTGTTCTAATGCAGCTGGCAAACACTACTTGTAGAATGTTGAATTCAAGAATATACTGATGTTTATATTCGATGTTCGAGCAAAAATTAAGAAAATTGCTTAATCTTAGTATTTTTATGATTAAATTATTTTTAAGGAAAATTAAGCCAATTTTCAATTTCTTTTAAAGTATTTCATCAGGAATTTAATTAATGTTTTAAAAAAAGGATTCCTTTTTTTTAACTTCATATTAAGAAATCGAATTTAATAAATTTATCGTGTTAAATTATATTAAAATTCGTTTGAAAAATGTTTAAAAATATTGATTTAACTGAAGGCAAAAAATATAATTGAAGAAATCTATTTGTGTCGAATTCGTAGCTATAAGACTATCTAACAATAATAATTGATTGCAACAGAGATAAGAAGTTTATAATTGATGGTCTTTTGTTTATTGATGTTTTAAGTTATGGGATATATATTGTCTTGCCAGTGCAAATTTAGTAAAAAAAAGTACAAATTTAGATCGTATTTTTATACTGGGTACTTAAAATCTAATTCTGTGATAACTTTCATAACAGATAGTTATGGTAAATAAATACTAGTTTTTTTTATTCAGCTTAAATTTATAGATAAGGTTATTAATATCCCAATTATTGGATAGTTCAGTTACTTTTATTGAATAATCTGTTTTAATTATATTACTTCCAAATTCCTAACATTTAACTTTTCATATGATCCCTAGAGTATTTTAAACTTTTTCTAGCTGCCATATTCCAATACATATCAGGAATGAGAGCACTTAGTTTTCGAAGCCATATTCTAATACATATCAGGAATAAGAGCATTTAGTTTTCAAAGCCATATTCCAATACATATCATTAATGATATCATTTGGTTTTCGAAGCCATATTCCAATACATATCAGGAATGAGACCATTTTTGGTCTTTGATGCCATATTCTAATACATATCAGGAATGAAATCATTTGGTTTTCGCTACTATATTGAACAAGTTTTTAAACAGATGCAAAATTAGAATTCATTCCGAGTCTCAAAAGGCTAAAACTAGAAAATGCCAACTGAAAATCATTTAAAACAAATTTATCCTTGTCTGGACAGCAATCCTTCTGGTTATCAAACTTTAAAACGTTCCTGTCCTTTTAATTTCATAACTTGCCTTTTGGTCCACAAACTCCTAACTGGCAGAGTTTGGTAAAAAACTCCAGTCTTCCTTTAATTCCACAGTTGCCAGATCCCAGAAATAAGCGTTTGGTTTTGATGCCATATTGGAACAAGTTCTGCATCAACAAATAAAATTGTTCATTCAAATCCTTTTAAAAATATTTTGGATATGCAATAGTGTATAAAAATTTCAAGTGATTTATTTCACTTTTTGTTATACAGTGTGCCTGAGACCAAACTCCTTTTAGGAAAAATAAAATATTTTCCTCGAATTTCTGTTACATATTATGCTAACAAATCCATTTTTTATTTAGAATAAAATCAATGTATTGAAAGTTTAAGATTATGGATTACTTTCCATACACAGATAATTCTTTACAACAAGAAAATAGAAATACGAAGGCTATTTAATGCCTAATAATAATAAACCAAATACGACTCTTAATTTTTCTTTTTAATTATTAATAACAATATAGTTTGTTAAAAACTTAATCCTTGTTTCTGCACGAATAGTCCATTATGTATTATTATATTTTATGATTTTAAAATCGTTTTAGTACGTAATGATCAAGTCCTTTAGGAAGAGTTATTTATTATTGCCAAGGTTTGGTTTGGTTTGTCGCTCTACGGTCATTTTTTGTACACTTTAGGCTAATTAGACAAGGACCTACAGTTTAATGCGGATTCTGAACTACTAACAAACATCCACGCCACCACCAGGATTCAAATCTGAAACTTGTAGTTTATTATTGTCAAGGAAGCACTGTTGATATTTTGATATCCATAGTTAATTATATCTTTGAAAATGCTAAAAAAATACTAATGGGCAGCAGTAACTCACACATAAGTAAAATACTTGACATATTCGCTTTAACATACAAAAATTCTGACCAAATGTAAATTCAGTATCACGACAACAGCACATTACGAAGACAAGTACTCGCTAAAGAGTTTCAGTATTAGTCAATAGATAAAAATTTGTTTATAAACCATGAATCATGATCGAATATGTTTATTAAAGAAAAAAAATAACGATGCAGAGGAAAGTTTACTCGATCACTTGCTATCTTGAATCTGGTATCTGTTGCATTTAATCATAACTTTCAATTTAATCTTTGATAAGTAGGAGATGTTAAGTGAATAATGTGAGAATCTTACAGCAATTCTGTTCTACGGACAGTGACCATTTGTTTATTGTTTGTTTTTTTAATTATTCTCTCTTGGAACAATGTTTAGGATGGGTCAATGGGACAAACGTGCCAAAGGCTATTCCTTGAATATTTAGAAGTGATTTCTAAAGCAAAGTGGAAAAATGAATACAATACTGTCATAATTTTATTCATAAAATTAATTTTGAATTTAAAAAGAATGCCAACTTCTTACCCGGTAGTACCGGGAATAACTAAGTGCAGAAGGATTGAAGTACGAATCTGTTAGCCACCTCTGTTGCAGACACTGTTTTCAAAGAGGAGAGCTCCCTGATGGCCAATTGGCTAGCGCTCTGGCCTTTGGTACCACAGGCTTTCAGGTTTGAATCCTGGCGATGACATGGATGTTTGGTAGTGGTTCGGAATTCACATTAAACTCTAATTCTAAGTCTAATCAGCCTAAAGTGTGCACGAAATGATCGTAGAGCGACAAACCAAACCAAATCATAGAGGAGATTCGATGCTGATTGTGCAAACGGGGATTATCATTCCCAAATCGAGAGTCAAGCTTCATGGTGAAAGTTTTCTAGATTGTCGTTTTTTTTAGTATACGGTATGCAAATACAAAGCATTCATCTTTAAAAATCCCCTTCAAATGCAACATGCCATTTCAAATAGCGGCATATTCTCCTTCTTTTTCAATGGTGCAGCAGTCCCATGGTGGGCCAAGGCCATCTGCGTACTGGCAGATTCTGGAAACTTGAGATGTTGCCTTTTACGGGGTAGGGTTATCAGCCTTACATCCAACGCTTATATTAGACCGGGATCTAAAGTAGATTCCGAACTACTACAGACATTCATGGCACCGCTGGAACTCGAACCCGAAATCTGTGTTACCAAGTGCCAGATTTGTCGGCATATATACATCCGAAAATTAATTTCTCAAAAGCTGTACATTTAAGAATATAAGTGGGTGCTATAATTTATTCCAAATCTTAAAAACTTTTGCTTCAATTTTTTAAAAAAATTTAATTTCCGTGCTTTAAAGCCTAGTGTCCATTCAGACTAGTGCTTCATGAATTAAAAATGCTTCAGAAATTCAAGTAGTTAATTTTGGCATCATAGTTCCATTCATTGGCAAATGATAGTATAAAAAAAATAGTTATTTTATAATATTCCCCCAAAAAAGAAAAAAAAATTGTGTTTACAGAGTAGTTGTGGTTGTTGCTATATAGTAACGCATTAAAATGCGCAAGTCTATTTGGATTCAATCAATACATATTTGTGAGCGAACATCGATCGATAAATAGAAATCATTTTCCAACAAATTTACACCTTGGTTTTACATTTAAAATTGAAGTTTTTATAAAATACTAATTCACTAATTAAATAATTTTTAATATCATGCCACATTTTTTTATTTTTTAATAATAATATATAATTATATATATATACAGATGTACATGGAGTAATATATAATTTATTTTCATTGTATATTATTTATATAAACAAAAACAAATGTATACTAGAAAAATTTCGAATTTTTTATTTATTCTGATTTTTGAAGTATTCCTGTCTAAAATAGATAATGTTTTTAGGAATTGCATAAAATATGTAATAAATTCATGGAAAAGATGGTAAATGTCTAGATTTGCATATGTCAAGAGCAGGGATGGCCAACCCCACGGCCGCCTTGAACATTTTCCAGCCCGTGAGATTTACCACACTTTTACAAAATATATTTATTTAATAACGGCCAAAGTAGTGAAAAACAATGTATTAAAAAAAAATACATTATGTGTGCATCCATATATTCAAAAAATAACTGTCGAAATTATGAAAAAACTTAATTTTGACTTTTAAAAAAATTAATATTCTTGCGAATATAAGACAGATATTTCCTGTTTTATTTATGAGTTCACAGAATAATTAAATTATATTCTGTGAACACATGATAAGCGCGCATCGATTTGCAAAAGCTAAGTGAAAGAGTGGAGAAACAAATATCGGACTAGTAAAATAAATATTTTTTTCATGATTTCCTTTTTTTTTATTTCATTTATATTTATATATTTTATATATTTTTATACATTTCATTTTTAGTGCTATATATTTCTTTACAATGTGCGTTTAGTATCATTATTATTATATTATCTATGTTCACACGTAATAATAATAGTAAACACAAAAATAATAACTTATCATGTTTCAATTTTCACACTCAAAAATGTCTATAGTGGGTCTAAATCTAATAGGAAATACATAATTTTATATGAGGCCCGCGGAGTTAAGATGCATCTCCAAGATCATTTGAGTTGGCCACCCTAGTATAGAGCTTATGCTAGGATAAGATTAAAAAATAATATAAATCGATACAATAAGCACAGGCCAGCGAAATATTAGCAATCAATTTTATTGTCTAGTTTGTATTAACTTTGAATAGCATAGCTAGAACACTTTTGGTTCATGTCTCTCATAAACACAATAATACACAAACTTAAGGGGCGTTTAATTTGATTTTTTATTGCATTAATTTTCCTATAATATTTGATTTAACTATTGTAATACACTGCGTGAAAAAAAGTAGAAGGACATTAGATTATTTTTGATAAATGAATAATGACGCATTTTTAAACAATTAATTTATTCACAACGTTTTTACATGCAGATACCTGTATCTAGACAAAACAAAACAATTAAAAAATTAAAAAAAAGTATACTTAATAAAAAAAAATTGGTTTTGATGATCTCATGATAAGTGAAAAAAAGTAGAAGGACACTTTAAAAAAGAGGTGTACTATATAAATTAATATGGAATTCTTTTTCCCGTTGGCTCAATTACTTCGAAGATCCTATTTGGCATCGAACTGTATAAAGATTGAATTTTTGTTTGGCAAACATTGTCCCATACAAGTTTAATGATTTCTGCAGCTCAGCTACAGAATCAAACTGCTTTTCCACCCTCGTAAACACGACGTACAATCATTGCCCATATGTTTCTCTACAATGTTAGATCAGGACTTTTAGCAGGCCAATGTAAAGTCGAACATTGTTTGCTGCAAACAATCTTTAACACCATTTGCAGTGTCAATTGATGCTCCATCTTGCTGAAAAATCCTGTCATCTCCTCCCTAACTCAGTGCCATACGGGAGAAGATTTGAGTTTAGAGTCTGGGTGTAGTCTGTATGGTTCTGTCTACCATTTAGAAAGACTAAACTTGTCCTGCCTCCATAGCCAACTGCTAACCATACCATTAAACCACCCCCTTCCCATCTGTCGAGTAGAATAAGTTTCTTCTTCAATACCAAGACAGTGCCAATAGTACTGATAACCATCTGAACCATCAAATAGAATTTTTTTTCTCATCGGAAAATGTAACTGAGGTCCATTCTGAGCCCCAGGACATGTGGTCTTTAGCCCACTGCAGTCGGTTCTTCATGTGTCCTTCATTCCACTTCGGATGGTGCATCGTTTTTTGAAGAAACTTTTTGAGCGTTTTATGTAGTTATAGACAGTTCTTTTGGTTACATGTGTAATTCCTGATTGAAATTGCGCCTTGCCGACACTTCCACCAGTCTTTTGAGTTCACGAATGATTTTTCGTTGATCACATTGGGTGAGTTTTTGGTCTTCCTGTCTTCTTTTTTTCTTCTGTCACTCAGGGTTTCTTATGAAGTTCGAAACAATATTAGGACTGATTCGTAGCTGCCGTGCAATCTCTCTCACACCTTTGCCTTCATTTTTATAGGGCAACTATTTGGTCCTTCTGAAACTTACTTAAGGGTATTCCTCCGCGCATCCTAAAAACTAACAAAAACTATGAATTTCTAACTAATATTTTATTCTTGTTAAAGGAATTAAAAGAAAAAAAAAACACTTACCTATAAACTTTCCAACAGTTTCTAAATAGATTTTTGGACGTGTCCTTCTACTTTTTCACACACCAAAGTTATTAAGTATTGCATTCCTAAGTTAAAAAAATAATGGTAAGTAAAGAAATCTCATTTAACTTTCACTTAACGTAAATTAAAACTCTAACAAAACAACTCTCTATAAAAATCAGGTCAAAAGCAGTAAAATAAAAGCATATTGTACAAAAAAAATGACTGTCCTTCTGCTTTTCACACAGTGTATGTGACCGAAAAAGAGATGGGTCGACTGTTTAGACTCTGATTTTAATGTTATTAAGATCAAAAACTGGAGGTCTACGGTCAAGAGGAGAACAGCCTGGCTGGATCTTTTAAGAGGCCAAGGCCCACAACGGACTGTCGAGCCAGTTATGATAATAATGATTATAGCATGTGCCATAGATGTTTGTAGTGTTCGGAATCCATTTAAACTGTTCCTCCCGGTATAGTATGGCTATAGAGCATTTTGGTGGTAGTGTTACTCGCGTCCGTAGCAAGCTACGTGCCCCCTAGGTAGTGCTAAAAAGAGTAACAACGGTGCAGCCCTTGCTTATGGCAAAAGATTAACTGCCTCTGTATTGCCAGCGGCATTAGAACAACAACAGCTATTATAAAAATATTTCTCGAAATTTATATATAGAAGGGGTATAATGATTTGTAGATTTTTAAATGCACCCCGATTTCAGAAAGTTTGAGGAGCACATAGCTAGATCCTCAATTCTCACGCTTTTATTTTATTTAATTATCTTGTTTACAAATCTGCATTTCTAAATCACAAGTAATCTCTGCATAACATACATAACTGACCTCTTTCCGATAAGAATTTATATTCAATTAGAAAAGGCTCTTGTTACCGATTATCCAAATATCAACGTGTTTGCATGTGAAATCAACGCGAGATTTTTTCTTTATAAATAAACAGATATTATTAGATATGTCATATCAATGACGTCATCAATTTTTCCAACATTTCTTTTTTTTTCATTTTAAAGAATTACAATTTTAATATTCTGCTAAATGAAATATGCTGTTAAAAAACAGTATATAATTAATGTTCTATGAAGACATGGTATTCAATTTAAAGGGCTGCTAATCTTTCCAGTTACTGGTTTTAAATATAGCAAATCGCAATGAATCAGACGTTCAGATTAGTTTCAGAATTTATTCGTTCAGAACGTTCAGCCAGATTAGTATGATTTCTAACTTTTTTAAAAGCATTTTTAATTCGTTTACTTCACTATTTTTTGAACATTGATGAATCTGGTACTTCTCTCGTATATATCTATATATATATATCTATATATATATGCCACGGACAGTTTACCTGCAGACAAATGTAGACCTTGTTTTGAACTTCAGAAAACTCTCACCGACAATCAGATTCTCTCTGTGAGACGTTTACACACAAAAGCCTCCTCGTTCTGAAAGCTGTTAGAATGGACGAATTCGAAAATAAAAAATGTGAGGATAAATATCTCAGAT